>CM030367.1:226770984-226950687 GCA_017893485.1 Hemerocallis citrina
ATGCAATTCATAATCCGTCGAAGGATCTGGAAACTAGACTTCCACACGCTTCTAACGGTTATAATAAATCTATATACTATTTCACGACATCACGACTTAAAACACAATTCAACACAGTTTTCATGTACAGCCAGAAAACAGGAGAATGACTTAAACCACATGAAAACAGCATACAAAGTCATTAATTAAACCCACGAAAATTCTGGGGTAATCCCCTATAAGTATATTCTCAAAATATAAATTTTCATATTTTTCCAGAAAGTATAGATATGTTTTCAAAAAAATAGAACGTAACACATAACACAGTTTTGATGGATTTGGAATTCTTCAACACCGCTGTACAAAATGGAGCACATCTTGCAAACAGCGCATCAAAATCCACTTATGCCAAAACGGGATGAAAGTATACACAATTACCCAACTTTCATATCTCACATAAAATATTCATACAGTAATTAGAAATAAGGTGAACACGGCATTCAACATACAATCACACGCAGTTTACAGCAAAAGCGATCTATAGAAAAGGATGTAAGGCATCACTCAAAACTCATCTTTTAATTATCACAAAAATCAGGGAACTACCTAACATCATATCGAAACACTGGACAAAATCTTGTGGCATGAAATTATGTCTAACCTGGATCTTGAAAATAAATTGGTGATAAAATCTACTCCGAAATGAATCTGGGAACTACCGGCATACAGTTACTAAAATAATCATAACTAATTCATACGAACTCCAAACAGGGTGAAATCAGTGGGATTAGAAATTAGATTCAGTTCTCTACAAATTACTCAGAAATAGCCATGTTGAGATTCGGATTCTAATTCAGGTAAAAACAACAATCAATCCAGTTCAATCCAAATTTCCAGATTTCTCAACTAAACTTCAAAACGTCATAACTTCCTCAAAAATCATCCAAACTCTTCCAAATTCAAAACACTGTATACCCACTGTCCAAATGTCATAATGGAGGGTATCTAACATGTCAAAATCTAGTATTTCTCATATGGGTGTTCAACATACATCGGGTATACAATATGTCGCATACGCGATCAAATCGCGTTTGGGTGAATCCTAAGGCACAACACTATCAAACTTCATGTCCTAAGTCATCTATGGCCTGTTTTGAACAATAGAGACGAAACTCACAATTAAAAACATGATTTTTGTCCGTCTCTAGTCTCAAACTATCCTATGTGTGAACTTTCTACTTGTATCAACCTAAGAAATTTAAGTACAAGTTACTTGTCTTGTTGATGATGAACACGGCGCTACAAAGCCTAGCAATGAAAACCCACGTGCAAGAGTCCTTCCACGCGCGATTCCAAGCGAACCCACGAACCGAATCTTGCCTACGATCGTCTTCTTGAAGCACGAACTCAACCGGATGATACCCACTTCTCCAAATCAGCAAGGAATGAAGGGGGGGGGGCTGTTATGAGATGGTTGGGGGCTGTTTTGGGTAGGGTCGGTTTTGAGGAGGAAGAGGGCAGGCCGGGAGCACAATATGGAGAGGGAAGGAAGAGGCCGGTTTGTTTTAGGAGAGGGAGAAAGATTAGAATTAGGGTTAGGGATTAATTAGTGTTTAGGGATATATATAGGAGATCAAATGTGGGTTAATGGGTAGTGGATATCAATATGAAACAATAGGTATACAATTGGGTAATGGATATTGGGTAGATTTCGAATGGGGATACAAAATGCAATGAATCCTATGGCTCCTAAAAATCTCCTTAAGGGCCAAAAATCTCAAATTAGTCAAAACACTTCTAAAAATTCATCATAACCCAAAAATAATTATTAAATATGAACGGGACCAAGAAAATGAGAAAACGATCTCAAAATAACGAAAAACGGACAAACGGTGCACAATCGGCACACGGAGGTCAAAATGCAAGAAAAATAATATAAAACGAAAATAATCCAATAAGAAAATTAATACAATAATTAATAAATATAATTTATGAAATAATCTAATTTTAACAATAAAAATAATTTGCGAAAATTTTTAAATACAGAAAATATCGAAAAATACGTTTCTGGGAAAACAGGGGTTACATATTATTTTTCTATTTTTTCATGGTTGTGTGTTTGATTTTCGTTCTTAATGCTTACAATTGTTTGGCCAACTTTTGTATGATTTATAAAAAAATCATGGAGAGACCGAACTGGTAATTTATGATTTTGAATTAATAAAATTAAACATCATTACAAGAGCAAACTGCTGTTAATGTGTCTGCTAAGAAATTCATAGATCTTAATAAATTTTTAATTAGTAATTTGTGCAAGAACTATGACAAATAATTAGTTGAGAATATTTTTGATATTGCTTGGGAGAGAATATTGAATAATTTGAGGATTTTGGTATACAACTTGGAAAAATAATATTTTTATTCATATGGAGTTATAAATTGTGTAAGATTAACTAGGTGAAATCAAAAGCCATAGAATTAATTTTGCTATTAATGAACAACAAAAATTCAGATTCTGCTCCTTTTAATTAATTTAGTTAGTTCTTAACATTAATTTAATTTAGTTGCTTTCTTTATTGAATTTCGATTTTCCAAATAGTAGTTAATCTAGTAAATTTCGGTACTCAGTAAAATAACTAGTCCTTGTGGGTTCGACACTCTTTTCACTTAACTATACTACTTGTTGCGATTTTGTACACTTGCAAATAATTCCCATCAATCTGTTTTAAGTATATATTAATTCGATTCACTCAAACTTGCTTTGTTCTTGTTGTCTAACTCATTCTTCTCATTGATTTAGCGGTTCGGTACCTTATGAAGAAAATCCTAGCGGTAAAGAGAGTGATGACGATGAAGGTGAAGATTCGTGCTAAGGTAAATTTCTTATTCTGTGTGTCATATTTAACTTGAATATCTTCATTAATAATTTCATTTGATGATAAGCCATTTATACATTCTACAAGTTTTATGTTGTAGGTTTCGATTCGAAGATGATCGAGCTGAAGAAAGGTGTTTCTCTTTCAAGAGTTTTTCTTTTCTGAATGTCTATTTATGGTCATGTAAATTACTTTGTAGAAGCTAAAAGTAATTTGTTTTGAATGAAATTGTAAGATTGTGTACCAAATTGTTGAATATATGAATGAGATGTGTATGTTGTAGCTGTAATTGTGAGGTGGATGAGTTTGGTAATGTGAATGAGATGAGTCTGTTGTTGCTGAAATTGCTTTGACAATGTATATCTATGTTGAAAGATGTGAAATTTGTGATATTTGTATATGTGAGCCGCTTTCAGATGTTCTATGTGTTTTTTGTTTTTAATTTTTTTTCCACCTAACCCATTATCTCCAATAACGGGTTAAGTTGAATGGAAATTTGTAGAACATTCAATTTCTTCAAATTAAATTCTATCAAATTCTACCAACTTAAACGGCTATTGTTAATGACGGGTTAAGTGTGCTTAAACCGTTATCAACAATGACGATTTAGGTGCAATGACTTTTCCAGTCTATATGCTATTGAGAAGATTAAGTTCTACCAAAGTCATTCAACATAACCCGTTGTTGGCGATGACGGGTTAGGATTACTTAACCCGTTATCGCCAATAACGGGTTAAGTTGGTTGACTTTTCCAGTTTATTTGCCATTTGCTTTAGATGGAAAATTAGTGTTGCCAAAATGTGCAACTTTAAGCCGTTGCTACCGATGATGGGTTAATCTCAATTAACCTGTTATCATCAATAACAGGTTAAGTTGCTTCACTTTTCCAGTTTATTTGCCATTTGGTTTGGATGGAAAATTAGTTCTGCCAAAATATACAACTTTAAGCCGTTGCTACCGATGACGGGTTAATCTCACCTAACCCATCATTGGTAGTAACGGCTTAAACTGTGTTGAATATAATGTTTTCTGTAATGTATGAGATGTTATCTTGACAATTTACAGATGAACAGGTACTGCACACGGATTCAATTTTGTTACCAACAATGGTCAGAAGAATGAAAGGATTTGTCGGTAACAGGAAGTGATTCTAGTATCATTTTTTTTGACCTAACGAAGATGATGTCGTTATAGGCAATGATGAAAGGTTTTACTCCATGTTGAATGTGTGTCCCCCCCCCCCCCCCCCCCCCCCCAATACTGCCTCTTTCTGCTTGGTTGTATTGACCAGCAGCAGATATTGAAAATATGAAATATTTGAGTGAATAACCACGAAAATGATGAGTAATAGCCTTTAAGCTGATCTGTGGTTGATGTTTAGAATTATGTGAAGAATGAATCCATTATGTGAAGTTATAATGATGAAATCATTTGTTGGTGACAATGGGGAGGTGGACATTTTAATTAGTGCTAGTAGGCATGGCATTGTCAAAAATGCAGCCCTAGCCTGGAATTTTTGATCATTGATTTGAACAAATTTTCTATAGAACCATGTTCTGAGCCTACGACTAATTTGAGCTTTTTTGGTTATTCATATGGCTTTGTTGTAGTATTTGATTTCACTGAAGTAGATTGTGTTAGCATACTGATAGATTATTATTGCCAAAGCATGAGAACCCATCAGAAGCATCTCATTGCACACCCCAAATTATTCTACACAGTTAACAAGTATCAAAAGCCTTGACAAACCATGATAACATCATAATCCATGTGCAGAATCAGAGACCTTTCAGAGGTAGGAGATTGTACACATTATGGAAATTTGTTAAGGTAAAAAAAATTCAACACTTGAGTTAATATGTATCAGAAGCCTTCAGCTCCAAATTATTCAAAGGCACATCAACAACAATTATTGAAAACCTTTGTTAGCATACTGATTAATATTGGCATCACAAGCCATCATATGTATATTCAGATCAGCGGAGAATTGTTTCTGTTTGGTTGGTAGGAATTGACAATCGTGGAGATGATGATGAAATATTCTGATCCTGTATAAACTCTGCAGTATTGAAAATGACCAAATACTGGTAAATTCAAATATGGAAGATGGTAGTAGCGAAACAAATCCAAAAATATTTTAATCTGCTAAATCAAGATTTTCAATAAAAAAAATAGCATGTGCCTTTAAAAATTTTGGAGCTGATGCATGAGGATCCTGTATAACTCAAGTATTTTTTTTTTCATTTTAACAATTTTACATAAATTGTACAAATCCCTTCCTATGAAGGGTTCAGATTCTGCTTGTGGCTTATCATGTTATCATGGTTTGTGAAGGCTTTTGTCACTTGGTATATCTGAAGAAATGTAATTGGGGTGTGCATTGTGATGGTTCTGATGTGTTCTCATGCTTTGGGCAATAATAATCAGTATGCTCACAGAAGGGCTTCAATAAATGGCTGTTGATGTGCCTTTGCAAAAATTGGAAATGAAGGCAGCTGATACTGTGTAATTGTGGTGTGCATACTGATTATTATTTGGGGTGTGCATACTGCCGTATAGGTATGCATCAGAAATGTGCATTGGGGTGTGCATCGAGATGCTTCTGATGTGTTCTCGTGCTTTGGGCAATAATAATCAGTACGCTGACACAAGGGCTTCAAAAAATTTGAGCTTAATGTTCCTTTGCAAAAATTGGAGCTGAAGGCTTCTGATACATATTAACTCAAGTGTTGATTTTTTTTTACCTTAACAAATTTCCATAATTTGTACAATCTCCTACCTCTGAAAGGTCTTTGATTCTGCACATGGATTATGATGTTATCATGGTTTGTCAAGCCATCTCCATATTTGTTAACTGTGAAGATTATTTGGGTTGTGCATTGACATGCTTCTGATGGGTTCTAATGGTTTGGGCAAAAAATGTATAACTATGAAGAATTGGGAGATGATGGCTTCTGATCCTGTAACACTCAAGTCTTGTTTTTTATTGTGATAATCTTAACAAATTTCCACAATGTGTACATTCCCCTACCTTTAAAAGGTCTCTGATTCTGCACATGGATTATGATGTTAGCATGGTTTGTCAAGCCTTTTGATACTGGTAACTGTGAAGAATTTGAGGGGGTGTGCATTTAGATGCTTTTGGTGGGTTCTCATGCTTCGGCCAAAAATCTATCAGTATGCTAACGCAAGCCTTTGAAATTATTTTGTTGCTGTGCCAGAAGATACAATCGTGGAGATGATGGCTTCTGATCCCGTATAAAAACCATTGTTGATTTTTAACTTTAACAAATTTTCATACTGTGTACATTTTCCTTTCTGTGCAGGATTCTGAATGCTGCTTTTGGCTTATGATGTTATGAGGGTTTCTTACTGCTTGTTCGTAGGTTATAACTATGAAGAATGATTTGGGATGTGCATTGGGATGCTTCTGAATGCTTCTCATGCTTTGGGGAAAAAATAATCGACGAGTATGCTAACACCACTGTTTCAACTCTTTTTCTTGTACACGAGGAGGTTCAAAAATTTGGAGATGAAGGCTTTTGATCCTGTAAAACTCAAGTGCTATTATTATTTTTTAGCTTAACAAGTTTCCATAATGTGTACAATCTCCTACCTCTGAAAGGTCTCTGATTCTGCACATGGTGGTTGATGTTATCATGGTTGATGTTAATGTGGATAGATGTAAACCAAAAAAACAATCTCATGCTTTGGGCAAAAAACTATCAGTATATTCACACAAACTTTTCAATTAATGGTTTGTTGATGTGCATGGCGATACAATCGTGGAGATGATGGCGTATGATTTGTTTGTAATTGAACTGTTGTTTTATTACTTTAACAAAATCCTATACTTTATTCTTATTATGAATCTAGTAATTCAAGCAAGTGTAATGAGTTACAAAACAAGGGATGCAACCAAAGAATTTTCATTACATTATACACAAATGATCTATCATATTACTCTTTTGCACATCGCATACCAAGTTAAGGAAATGTTACATACAATAAGAATACAAAAGTCTCCATTGGAAAAAGAATAGTCGAATAGCAATTCATATCAACAAGTGTAAGGTATATCACATTAATACAACTCCTCATATTGATAAGACTTGCTCGATTCACTTGCTGCTCAGGTTTCTTGTTCCTATACTTATACAACTTTGCTGTGTAACTGCAACAATTAAAAATACCACAAGAAAAGTTTAATGCAAATTGATTGAACAAACGCCTTGTATAATCTCATTGGCAAAAAAACTGTTTTCCTATATATTTGCGAATTTATTTTTAAAACCAAACGCCTTTTATAACCTCATTTGTCAATAACTTTTTTAATCGAAATAACTGTTTTACTGGTTTACCAAATGCATTTTATACTCTTACTATTATAAAAACAGTGTTCAGAAAAAAATATTACCGAACAGCTTTTACACTCCTTTAAAAAAAAAAAAATCAGTAAAATGTTTTCAGGAAAAAATATTACCAAACAACTTTTACACTTTTTTTTTTAAAAACAGTTTTCAGAAAAAAATATTACCAAACAGCTTTTACACTCTTTTTCAGAAAACAGTTTTCAGAAATTTTTTTTACCAAACAACTTTTACACACTCTTTTTCAGAAAAACAGTTTTCAGAAAAAATTATTACCAAACAGCTTTTACACTCTCTTTTTCAGAAAAACAGTTTTCTGAAGAAAATTATTACCAAACAGCTTTTACACTCATTTTCACAAAATAGTTTTCAGAAAACAGTTTTCAGAAAAAAAATATTACCAAACAGCTTTTACCACTCATTTTCAGAAAACAGTTTTCAGAAAACTGAAGTTTATAGAACTAGTGATTATCAAGATTTGTCAGAGATTATTAACCATGATCTTAGATCACCTAAGAGCATCCACAGTCGTTTGCTTATTTGCCATTTTTTCCATTTTTTTTTACTGTAGCTCACACAGTCGTCTGCTATTTTGCCATTTTTTGGCAAAATCGCTACAGTAGAAAGGGGCGAATAGCATTCCATATAGCAAAATGCATATTATAGCAGACGAAACATCATTATTTAATTATTATTTTAATTGATCGGACGAAACATCATGAAGTAAAAAAAAAACAAATAAAATAACCGTTAAACGAATTTAAGCGTGGGAATGAACATGATGTTTCGTCCCAATGTGAGACGAAACATCATGCTTCGTCCCAATCCAATTTTTTAAAAAAAATTAATTTTGTAAATTTTAAATTTTTTTTGCAATTATCTAAATTGATTTTGCGAATTTTTAAGTTGTTTCTGCAAAAAAAATTTACAATTTTTTAAAAAAATTCTTTTTGCAATTTTTTTACAAAAAAAACTTCTGGAAAATCCGGACGAAGCACCATGCTTCGTCCAGCTACAGTGTTTTTTTTGGAACTTTATGTAATATTTTTAATTGTTTTTGCAAATTTTTAAATTTATTTTGCAAATTTTTAAATTGTTTTTGCAAATATTATTTACAAACTATTTTTAAAATTTGTTTTTGCAAATTTTTTTTGCAAAAATAAACTTCCTTTTTTCCCCTTTTTGGGACGAAACATCATGTTTCGTCCCGTATTTTTTTTAATTGCAGACTGTTTCTTTTTTAACGACTTTATGCATTTTTTTTGCCATTTGACGACTGTGGATGCTCATCGAATTGGATGGACAAAATATGCATTTTGCCATTTTTTACATCTAACGACTGTGGATGCTCTAACAAACTAACTTAATAATATTTGTCCAAATAAATACACAAAGCTAGAACATGATGTAGATCTCTACCAAAAGGATACTTATTACAACTAACCGATGTAAGCATTAATCTTACTTTAAAAAAAACTAACTAAAATAAAAATGTTTCAATTTTCTTATTTCAGTGTCATTACCGAAACAACCATAATATATGCATAAAAATACTCGATGCTTGACTGAATTTCCACACAAAAATAGTAAACAAACAAAAATACTTAATGCGCCAAGCGAGCGAAGCTACCTAAGCGAATCTTTTTTTTAATAAATTTTTAACAGATGAATTATATCTCTTCTACTACTATAATGGGAGAAGGCTTTAATGTAATTTGTTCTTAACCCAACCCGTGCAACGCACGTGCTGGTAGAATTTTTTTTACCCTTTTCATTCCCCCAATTTTCTCCACGTGCACAGCACGTGTATAATACTAGTATACTAAAAAACAAAAAGTAAAAGGTGTAAAACTTCGAAACGTCCCAAACGTCCAAATTACAGAAACGCAAGGGCTCCAAATGCAAAACGCAGCCCCAATAAATAACAACAACCAAAAAAGGAGAGAGAGAGAGAGAGAGTTCGTCGGCGCCGCGATAAGTGGGGGAGCGAGTGAGGAACCGAGCTCGAAACGGAGGAAAGAGAAAGCTAGGGTTTATCGAAAATCATTGACATCGGGTTTCAGATCCCCAAATTCCGAGATCGTAAGATTCCCTCTCCCTCCCATTCCTTCAATCTCGTTCGTTCTTGAAGTTCTTGATCTAATCGAAGTGGTTGTTAGTGTAATGTATGAGTTTGATTTTCTGTTGGTTTGGTGGATCGGTTGTTGGTCGGATCGCATTTCTTGTTTTTGGAGTTTTGGTGGGTACTGTTAGGGTGAGGATCGGTAGATCGGTTGTTTGTTCGTTTGAATTGTAGAAAGATTCTTCTTTTTGTTAAGTATTTAGTAAAGATTTGTAGTTTGTAATTACTTGTTTTTTTAAAGTAGTTGCTTGTTCGGTCACTCAGACTCACTGAATGGGGATTGTGGTCGCATTGCGGGTTCTAAGTACTATTGTGGATAATACACTGTCTGTTTTTTGTTTTGGAATGGAGATTTCTGAAGTTATGTAGAGTTAAGAGATAAATCTACAGTCAGTAGGTTTACTGGTAAGGGTATGTCTAGAATGGAGATAAGCAATGAGAACTGGTGTTTTGTGAAGTTGTCTCACATGAGCTTAGTTATCTTAACTTTGGGCGGGTTGGGCTTTTTTTTGGAGTTGAGGTAACCGTAGTTATCTCGACTTTTCTTAGCCATAGGTTGAGGGAATTGTAGTTATCTACTCCTACCTTGTTTATCTCAACTCCACTTCTTCGAACACGTAGGCCTTGTTTGGGAACAAAGTTAAGATTACATGCTAATTTTGGTTTTCATACCTTTACCTCCAGCTTAAAGTTATCTTTTAACTTGGTGTTTGGGAATGCTGCAAATTATAAAAATTAGAGGAGAGTAGAGTTTAGATGACTAGAGTTATATTGACTTTTGGGGTGAGATAAATGCAGTTATCTTATCCCAAAATAAGTCTTAAGCAAGTCAAAGTTAGGATACTATAGTTATGTAAAGTTATATATATGAGGTAACTCTAGTTGTCCTAACTTAACTTTTTTTCCAAACATAGCTGTAATTAAGAAGTAACTAAAGTTGTCTTTCGAGTGAGGGTACTAAGTAGAAGTTTGCTAATCAGAGTTTGCGAGCCTCCACCTTCACTTAAATAATGATAATAGTTAGCACAGATGTGTTACCAAACAGACCCTATCTCCACAAAATCCAGTTATCATAACTTAGCCCCATTTCCAAACAACACCCTTGAAAGTTATTAAAATAACAGTTTTGCAAGTGATGATAAAATTGAAGGTGGATAGTTGCAGTGTCACTTGGTTTGGTTTGATCATTTAACACATAGTTTGGATACGCTGAGTAGCTCCGATTATCATATAACAATATATTTTTGTTGCTGTTTTAAAAAATGAACCAAATTTATAAGCATATTTACGTTTATGAACCCACGTATATCATCTTTTAGCATAATTTTTCTCGGGTTTAGCAAAAGAGAAAATGTCTCTGCCCTCCACTTAAAAGAGTTATTAAAAGATACCCTAGTTATCCTTACTTTATTTCCTCACACACTAGACTGTAATGTATAACATTCTAATGTGACTTTAGCATTAACCTATAAAAAAAATATCTACTACCTTGAAAGTTGAAACAAAGAGAGTCAACAAAAGAAGTTGATTTCAGAAGCAACCTTCCCTATATACTGTACGCTGTTTCTATTATTATTACAATGATTAGATGATTCATGTGGTTAGTGGCGGAGCTTAGTGAGGCCCCCCCGCGGGAAAATTTTAGAAAACCCCCGATATATATATAGGATTGTTAACCCAGACTCTTATTTCCCCAAATCTGAAATCAGCAATCGATCTCCTTCCCAAAAATCATTTTCGATCTTCTTCGGAACTACTTCTTCCCCTTCCCAAATCGTCGTCGCCGGCTTGCGCAAATGGCCTCCACATTTGAATCTTCGAACTCAACTCGTCCTTTTATTCAAGTAGGTATCTCTCTCTCTCTAGCTAGGATTTCGGATTAGGAACATACGTTTCTAATTTCTCCACCTTCGTTTGTTTCATAAATTGAATGATGTTTGCTCAAAAGTGATGGAGATTTGGTACTAGGGTTAGGGTTTCAAATTTTCAAGGTATTGTATTCTTCAATTTTCATGATTATTATGGGGTCATGAGGTTTTGATTTAATTATGAAGTATCAAATTAGGGAGTATTTTTTTTTCTTCTTCAAATTAGCTCGTTGAATTGTGATTTACTGGGATTACGAATTATTTATCATAATTCAGTATTGTTCATCAACAATCATGTTAGAAGATTTTCCATCTCTTTAATAGTTTTGGCCCTTTTTGGACGAAGACCTTTTCCCCGTGTGCAGAAATAATTGTGTGCTCTTATGGTAGAAATATAACTGTGTGAAGGAGTAGAAATTGAAAGAACTAAATGAGAAATGAGATTAGATGATATACAATCTTGCTGACTTATGACAACTGTTGTTGGCTAAAGATTGGAATATGGTTGGAGATGCAATTTCTCATTTGATTTAACTACCATTCTTAATTGTTCGTGGAAATGGATATAGTATGGATGCAATGTGAAACTTTTAGTCAGCATGGCTGTTTGGATATATTTGATTTTGACTTGTGTGTGTGACAAACAGAGAAGGGATTACTTGGTTCAAGTTGCCAGGTACTTATACAATTTGATTAAGGGCGAAGAGAAGTCAAGAAACATTGGATTAGAAATGGGAAATTGAAGGATAAGGTTAGAAGTGAATGAGGAGATGTTACCAACACCCAACTACCGATCACAAAAGCTTGGGGTAAAAAGGTATGTTGTTGTTGTACTACCAGTCTACCAACACTCAACCATGAAGCACACTACTTAATCAAAATCAACACTTGATATAAAAAAAAAGACATGGACTTTTATGGTAGAGCTAACTTAAAGCCTATGATTACTATGATCCCTTGCTGCATTAGTTTTCAAACATGCTACTAAGATAAAATGGATTTCAAATCCTTACCAAATGAAAAATGTTTTAATATATATATCCCAATCAATTACTGTTTTAAACAAAAAATCTTAGTTTAAAACTAATGCAATGTTGCACTAGCGGGAAAATGATATCTTGAATTTTGGATTTAATTGAAGCACGATTGTATATCTATTAACCATATTGATGAATTATTGCAGTGTAGATACTGCTGAGTGCTGCTACACTTCTAGACACTTGAAATGCACATGCTGCTTAGGCATAATTTGTTCTTGAGATATGCAATGCTAGGCTCTAGCACTTCTATTGCTAAAATGTTTTCTGTTGCTATTGTGATTGCTAGGTTGCAGACACAATAGATCCATCGAAGGAATGGCTAAATTAGTGTGAATAACTTGGAATATATAAGAGAAATTCCAAATTTGGAGAAATTCTCCAATTTCTATCATAAATTTGCAGTCTAATGGACACCACAGGGCTGTATCTACATGTCTTAAGTTGGACAGAAAGCATTAATCAATATGGGACTAAACTAATATCTAATCTAATATAATATCTAACATATACTTTGGGGGATTTTGTAAGAAATCAAGACAGTTTGACTTTTCATTTTTTTTTGTTAAAAAGTACTACATGTGAACTATCTCCGGAAGACTACATATTTATGCTAAAAAATTATATTTACTTTGTCATTTTATTTTTTTTTCCCTTCCTACATTTGTTTATTACAACCCCCCCCCCCCCCCCCCCCCCCCCCCCCCCCCCAATACACACACACACAAAATTGTTCTGGCTTCGCCCTTGCATGTGGTCATGTAAAACCATGACTATATATTAAGAGTATTCCTTGTAAATTGATTATAGTCATCAATTTTGATTAATAATCTTGTAAGGAATTTTACTTTTTAAAAAATCCTCCCTAATTAGTTATGACTCGCATGAGACCTTTTGTTTTTGCCAAAGATGGTTTTCGGTTAATTAGGAATCCTTAGAGCATCTGTAGTTGTTGTTTTTATTTTCGAAATTTGGAAATTTTGACAAAAAAAGGAGTTGCAGTCGTTCCCTATATATCCAAAAAATGAGATTTGAGGAACAGTAGGCTCCTATATTTGAGAGAAGATATAGGAAATTTCCAAATATAGGAATCGAAATATGATCTTGCGTCCGTCAAATATTTTAACTCTGATTTCTTTCGGACGCAATATGATTTTGCGTCTAAAAAAAATAATAATTAATTGAATCTCTTGGACGCAAGATCATCTTGCTTCCCCCTTTTTTTAATTAAAAACTATGGGACACAAAATCATCTTGCGTCCCAAAATTTTTGAGTTTGAGGTCAAAATTATGTGCCCCAAAAATATGGGACGCTCAAATTTTTTTATTTTTTTAAAACTTGATCGGACGCTAGATGATTCTGCGTCCGATCAAAAAAAAATTACATTTTTTTTTTCCGGACGCAAGTTCATCTTGCGTCTGATTCGATTATAAAATATATATTTTTAAATCTTTTCTTGGACGCAAGATCATCTCCATTCTCGTTTTTTTTTAAATTTGGGATTTTTAAGTAGAAATGACTACAGCATAGACTCAAATTTCCTATTTCTAAAGCCCAAGTATAGGAATTTTGAGTCTCAACGACTACAGATGCTCTTAGGGAAGATGCTTTCACCATTTTACATGATGGTCTTTCTTTACTGTACCATAAAATCTGCTGTTGCATAGGTCATCTATCAACATGCAGGTGAAGAGCAAGATGTCAAGCTTGTCTTTGAAATCAGTTTAATGAGCTTAGTCATATGCTTCATAATTGAATTCGTGATTTGCTCAAGGTTATGTTTCTCTTTCTGTAGTTTTGTTGTTCCTTTTTTCTCTGTTTGACACTAAAAGCTGACAATAAGCATCCTACATTACTTCATTTGTAAATTATTTATCCTTTGATGGAACATAGCACTTTCGCTGACTAGTTGCTTTAAGCTGAACTACATAGTTTCTTTTTCATGACAATAATTTTTTTAATCTTTCATTTTTAAATTTCGAGCTTCAGCAACACAAAAGTTATCAGTTTAGGGATACAGTTGATGGTTTTCATATCTTGCACAAATCCTGTTCAGGATTGAGCTTGTGTAATAATGATTAGGTAACCCAAAGAATTCAATCGTCCCACTTGGATGTTCATTCTGGATAGCGATTGCCATGGGAAGTAAGTGTGAACTATATAATCTTTCAGGTTACTTAACATATACTAGAAATTTCGTAGTGTTTTTTGCTTAGAGGTTGGCCATTCTTTCTTCGCTGACATTACTAGAATCTTCTTTGAAGATTTTAGTATGAACTGTTAGGTAGTGCATCACTCTTTCTATAGATCCAAAAGATTTTCATTTAATTGAAGTGTCATATCTTTTATCTTTTTTGTTGTGACCAGGCGATAGTTTGATTTTATACCTTATGGTTTGTATTGCTGACTGAGCATAGACATCAGTGGTCCCCAATTACAATTAGGTAGTATACCTCATTGATGAATAGCACCAACAACATTTGATCAATATTTATCTTCTATGATTTTTCATTTTATGCTAACTGTGGTTTATAAAATACTTGGTTTTCTAACCAAACTAGTGTAGTGTGATTATAGAAAATATCTTGCGAAAGTAGGTAATGCTTGGGGGGTTGCTTTGATCTTTGATCATCTCTCCAGCTTTTTATATTAGACTGTTTATCATTCAGCAGAATGGGTGGCCATGAGGCCCATGACCCTTTGATAAGTCTATACAACAATGCTGATGCAGATTATTCAGTGGAATCAAAAGATCCCATTGTGTAATTAGCCTGCTCCATTTCCCGTTTGCACGCTTTTCATGTTTATCATTGGGATGGTCTGGAATCTTTGTTTTTTTCCCATTGCCTATTATTAATGAATCCATTTTGCATGACATATCTTTTAGAAATGCATAGATAGAATACTCAAATATTAACTTTAAGACTAGCTTTTTGTTTGCTTTGCTTGACACAACTTTGTTATTCTAATTTGGGACCAATAGGATAAGTTGAAAGAAGAAGACAGTGACATTGTATATTAGTAATCCTGAGGTCTTGTTCATTTTTATAAATAATATAAGAAGATAGAATGTTGTTGTCTGTTTTTAATTGTCAAATTTTTTTAAGCATGTAATTGCAGCATGTGTCGCAGTCTGATAGAAACCTCTGGTTTATTTTTCTTTATCTTAACTAAATTGTGGATGTCGGTAGCTTGGTTCTGCAGCTTCTGCTAGATTAGTTTCTTTACCTATATATTTTAACATCTGTTTTGTTTTTCTGTAGCTCAATGGCTAGGGAAGTTATTGACATGTGCTTAGATGAGGAGTCTGATTGTGTTCTGATTTCCTCAGACCACGACAACCACGAAAGACCGGATGATTATGCTTTAAAGTCTTCTCAGCTTTCTGAGCATGAGGAAGGTGTAAGGGGAAACTCTGATTCTCATGTATCCCCCATAACCCAAGAATCAAACGAAGATGAAGTGAAGATACATACGACAAAATATCCAATGGAGATCTCTCTTGGTGGAGATGATAATTGCCAGGAGAAAAAACTTCCCTGCATTGAAAGCTTGAATGTGGATGTTGACAGCCAAGAGAAGAATAAGCTGCGCAGGGAATTGCAAAAACCAACAAATGCCAATAATTTGGACCAGCCCGTTAAAGTGAGGTCCACCCACACTGTTCCCCAACCCTTTGCTCTTGCCACTGACAAGCGTGCTTCGGGCAGTAATCGTTCATTGGTTCCTAATATGGTTGGGGACGTGAATAAAAATGTCAATGCACTTAATTTGCAGTCAGAGAATCTGCCAAAGAAGATTCAGGTAAACATTTTGTTTATTCTTTTTTGTGTATTCATTGCTTTCTGTTTCCAGAATTATTCTCTAGAAGAGTCTCATATGTTTCAAATCAATAGGAATGTTCCGGGGTTTTATCTTGTTATTCTTCCTTTATTATTTGGGATATTAGGTTACTGTCCTATAGTTTATTACAGCTCTTTGTCAATATAATTCTTATTGGAGCTACAAGGTCAGTAACTCCCATTATCCCATCCTGTCTCATGAAAGTTTTTGCGTATTACTATAGTGTGCTGCCTTGAACCTGTGACTACCCTGTCAAGTAGATAGCAACTTTATGAGCTCTTTAAGTCCCAACCACCCCCTTCCTCCTTCTCCCTCCCTCTCCTTCTGTCTTTCTCTGCCAACACAAACAGTGCTCTTTTAATTGTTTTGTAGTTTCTGTATGTTTTACTTTTTTGATCATACACAAACTCTTGCAATTTCTTTGTAGCTTCTGTATGTTTTTCCTTTATATGCTTAATTCTATAAGTACGTATAGGTGTTAGTGGTGCTGGGCGGTGCGGGCAGTGATGGTGGTCGGGGTAATTATTTTGCAATTTGATTCTCATGGGAAAACCACTAATCCCTCACTTTTTTGGGGGAAACAGTATTACACCCCTATATGAGGGGAATAGGGTTCCCAACGGAATACTTCATTCCTTCCTAAAATATACATTTAGTTAGCCAAACAAGGTAATCCCCAAGGGAAGCCCCCGCCTTACACCCCCCCCAAAGATGCAGTGAAAGTCATTCACCCTACTTTTTATTCTCCGTTCTGAACATAGTTTTGAGTCATGGTTTAACCTTTTGAATAGTAAATAGTTTCTTCTGCATTTTAGATACATCTATATGTGATTGTTGCATTAGAGCTGTTTGAATGAATCCATGCTGTGTAGCTGTTATTCTTTTTAGACATTGGAAGGGCCACATAACTTCTATAAATAGTTTGGTAGGAAGTGAAAGAAATTTGTGTATCTAGGACACTGCAGTGTTGATGTTTAATTATTAAGTTTGTAATGTCTTGCAGGGTAACATGTCTCTTATTTCAAAGAAGCCTCAACAGCCTGACAACACAAAACACATTGATGAAGAAGATTCATGTTCTGTTGCGTCTTCGTATCCTGTTGTTGGTTGTTTTTAAGAACTTGTATACTAATTTTTTTAGTCACCTGATTCTTTTTCCCTAACAAATATAGAACTGCTGCATCTGTCAAAACATTGAAAGGCAAGATAACTGTAGCATCTGCACCTACTTTTAGGTGCAGTGAGCGTGCTGAGAAGCGGAAAGAGGTACTCTACTTTTCATCTTATTTCTTGCAAACATTAAGCATTTTGGGTCCACTATTACCATAGTAATACTAATGTTTTTTATATTTTTATATTTTGAAATCTTCTTTTAGTTTTACACAAAGTTAGAAGAGAAACACCAAGCTTTGGAGGCAGAGAAAAACCAGTGTGAAGTGAGAACGAAGGTATATTCTTATTTTTCTACAGTTGATCCGGATGGTCCATAGTGTTTGCAAAATCAACTCATTTATCTTTGCTTTGCTTGGATTCTTAATAGCATTTGTCTGTATCAAAATATCTTGAACTTAATAATTCCAATACTCTAAAACATTTACTTTTACTGTTTGAGATATTGTCTTCATTAATAATCTTATGCATCGAAAAGTTTGATATTGATTAAGTGGGTTACACATTATCCATGAAATGTTTGCTGTATTCTACAGTGTTTATGCAGTTGTTCTTAATTGCAGAATATAGCATGTTTCTTATTTTATCATGCAATGTTAACAGATGTGCGAAACCTTGGATGTTCATTAACAGTTGAAAATTTTCTTTATGAACTTGGGTTTGGATGTGAAACTGCTTTCATTAAACAAGTGGGTTTGATTGTGAGTTCTTAAAGCTATCAATATAGTAAGGGTGTGTTTGATTCGATATGCAAGCTCAAGATGAAAGCTTGAATATTCTCCCGATTTTTTGATTCAGTTACTGATAAGCTTATTTGTTTGGGGGAAAATTGGTGGCTCTAAATGTAATACATGTAGTTAAGGTTATGCTGGAATTGAATAAAAAAACTGGAAAAGAAATTCAAATTTTCACTTGCATTTGCAACTTCGCTTACACTTGCATCGTAAACCAAACACATCCTAAATGACTTGCTACTCTTTATATCTAAAAAAATCCCAGTTGTTACTACCTGATACTTAGTGTAGACTTTTAGAATATTCCAAATAGATTATGTCAAAACTTTCCAGCAAAATGTCAATTATTTAATTAAAAACCTATATTAAACAGAAAATGACCACACACATTTAAAAAACTAAATTTTATTTGATGAATCATACAGTTTGCTATGTTTTCTCTGTTAGAGAAGTTTTCTCCTGCTTACATTTATTTTTCAAAGTTTTAGTAACTTTCTTAGATTTGATGTTTATTGGTATATACAGTAAATTTATCATTTAAACATTTTGAGTACACGATCGATGAATTATTATATACAAACATGTTTGGAGTACTATGTGAATTTTCCTCCCAACTTTCTGAAAATTATGTATCTATATATTCAATCTATTATTTTCATTGTTATCCTCTACCTCGTAAGGTTTCAAGAACTAGATTTTCCCCATAAGGATACCCGTTGAAAAAACACTTCCACTCTGTTTTGATTTTCATTCAAGTTCTGTAGTTTTAAGTTTTTGACATTTTTTGGATGATAGTGCCCTTACAAAGGAACTACCGAATGTTAGAAAATGACACAATACCCTTCGAAGGTATTTTCTCTCTTGAGCTCTTCAGATCTCTCCAGCTTCTCATTACGCTTGTCTTAGCTTATATGTATCTAATCACTATATCATTCCAGATCATTCCTTTTAACTTATTTCTCCGCAATCGCTCTCTCAACCTACTCAATTTCTCACTAATTTCATTTTTTTCCCTCAATTTTTCCGCTTTTGCTTATTTGACTAGCTATTTTTTTAAATCCATTTCTTGTCTATTACTTCCCCCAATCTCTTTTTCTCGTTACTCCTTTGTTTTCTGTTATCCTTACTCTTTTCTCTCTTAAAAAGCGGAAAATGATAGAGGGAAAGGTTAAGAGTGTCAAACTGTGTTGCATGGACATGAACACGGTACATGAACATGGCATGGGCATGATGACACGACCATTACCAAAATGAGATGATATGGGACACAACTCTATATATATTCTTAATCATAGGTCGATCACATAGCTATCAAACACACTACAGATGACTCAATTTTAGGCTTGACTTTCAAGTACTGGATATACGTTATTAATGGGTAGATCATATAAACTACTGCCAGTTATTTGATACTGCCATGTACTTCTTTGAATATTAGGATTAACAACCAATATAGTGCTACAATAAGTCAATAACCAATATGCTATTATCATATCATACTATATAGTATATACTCCAAATAACTATAATCTCCAACCTTAAGTGTTTGTTCTCATTCGCAAATCACTACTCATGCCTGATGCCCCCATCTATCTCTCTCAATTGTCTCATGTCTTGTACTCCTAACATGACAGTATGACTGCAATTGTAAGGTTGATAACAAAGGCACATTTCTGATATGATTTGACATGTCTGTTCGGGTAATCTGACACACATTCTGATAATGAGATTAGAGAAATCTTTTGAAGAATAGGCTTAGAAGATTAAAGATCTGGAATGGAAAAATAGTGATAGGTTAAAGACTGGTAGAGAGATTTAGAAAGAGAAAAATGCTACAGAGGATTCTGAAACAAAAAGATGCGAGAGAGGTAGGGCTGTAAATTGAGCTGAGCAAGCCCAACTTGAGCTCGGCTCAAGCGGGATTATGAGCTGTTCGAGCTTGGATCGGCTGGAATTTGGTTAGAAGCTGACTCGTAAATGTTACAGAGCTCAGTTGGAGATCGAGAGTCGTGAGGAAGGAAAGAAGAGGAAGAACCCAACTAGAAGCAAAGAAGAAGAGGTTAAAAGATTTGGTTATAATATGACTTTTCATTTAATATTGAAAGCTTGGTTTGCTTTGAGGTAGATAATTGTGAGGAAGGAAAGAAGATGAAGAACCAAAGAGCAGCAAAGAACAAGAGCTAAAAGGGAAATTTTTTTTTTTTTTTTTATCAGACTAAAGAGAGAAATGGATGTTGCATCTCAAATCTCCCATCAAATTTTTCTTCTTCATAGTAGTCGTCTTCTCACCGAGTTCGAGCTGCCTAATGTTTATTTTGAAATGACGTATTTGTAAGGCATAACTATAGAATTTGGATGGAAATTATAAGTGAGTAGTAATAGTGTTGGTGACTAACCTAAGGGGTATATTTAACTATTTTATTTTGGGAGTCCTAGGATATTAGGGATTTAGTTTGGTTAAGAAACACTAATTCTTTGGATATTTAAGTTATAGGAATTTGTTATCTACAATTTCATATTTTAAAGACCCATTACGGTATTTTAATACCAGCGCTTTAAATTGGTTTCGACTTTAACACAAAATATTCAGTCAATTCTCTTAGGTAAATACTGGAATTTCTGGGGAATACCTGTTAGCGACTTGGAAGTCAATGAGACAGATAAATGTGAAAGAATGTTTCTTTCATTGTTTCACACCATTATGGTGTTACATCGAGAAGGATAGTTAACTGTAGTTGCAAATCTTATATTAAGTTTACGGTAGATTTCTGGGAAAGTGAACTTCATGGTAATCTCTATGACCTTTTAATCATTGTTAAAAGAAACTTGAGCAGTATTTTGAACTCTTTTATTTGAAATCAAATGTGGCTATGCATATATGGGACTTTTCGGCCTAAATCCCAATAGAAAATTGTTCGCGGGTTGTAAAAGTTCGTCCCCCCCCCCCCACCCACCCACCCACCCACCCACACACACATTTCCTTTCAAAGCCTTGTTATGTCGGATACATATATTGAGTAGGACATATTCTGTGCTTTGTCATTGTTGCGAAGTTAGTTCTATTTTAGAATTTGTTAATCAGTGTGTTATTGTGTTTGTTTCCTGTCTCTCCTCTCCATGCTTCTTAGCTTGTTGCATTAAGCATTGGAAATTGAAATATACTCTATTGTTATTACTAAGAGATGTCGATGTATAACGTGGAAGAATAAATAATCTCTCTGTGTATTTGATAGTTCTCGTCTTACATGGAAGATGCGTGTTCCCAGTATTTTCCAATATTTTGGTCTAGTTTCAGTTTTGTGTTATCCAGAATGTCACAGGATGTAAATTGTTTTTAGATTCTAGCCCTTTGCCCAACTATACAAGCAAAGTTCACTATGTTGTAATTGTACAAGCCAAATCGGTGGATATAGTCTGTGGTAATTATTCTGCTTAGCATCCTGAAATTATGCAGCTTATTATCTTAAAATTATGCAGGTAGAGTTTTCTTACGTACATCTTATAACAACAACAAAGCCTTTATCCCAAAATTTTGGGGGTTGGCTACATGAATCCTTCTTGTCCACTAACTGTACTGAGGCCCTTAGGATTCATTGCACGTATAGATCAGGCTATATTTTATTACTGTTTGGCTTGTTGTTGGCTACCTGACACCACTCCATTCCTTTACCTGGCTTGAAACAGCTAGTTTAGAAAAAAAATTGAGACTTCAAGATCGACACTGGTTCTTTGTTACATCTTAGTTATAATCTTTTTGCTTCTTTCTGGGAAATCACTGTTTAGCGATGTAACCAAATATTTGAAAAGTTCATAATAACACTACCTTCAATTTTTTTATAAATTATTTTCTTCTTTTTGTCTCAGGAAGAAAAAGAGGCAGCACTAAAGCAGCTTAGGAAGAGCTTGACTTTTAGGGCTAAACCAATGCCGAGCTTCTATACTGAGGGACCTCCTCCAAAGGTCGAACTTAAGAAGGTAAATTAAATAGGTTTTTCTGATATAGGTTTATCTGCATGTATGTCTCTCTATCATATTCATCACACCATCATTTGGTCATGCCCATGATACTTTTTACTTTAAGATGAAAATTGTCCTTAAAACCGTATCCTATTCCTATGCATCACTCTCTAACCAAATTTGCTAGGTTTCTCCCTGGTTTTTGGTGCTCAAGGTTTACTATGACCTGCTGATGAACTGAATTATTACATTGAAATGCCTTTTTTATTTCGCTTTTGGTTTTGCATGTGCCTTTGAGTTGCAGTAATTCCCTACACCCTCTGTAGCCCGTAGTCTATGACTATGAGAGTTTGAAGGATGCCAAATGGTCTTCTTAACAATTAAGGCATGCCCCTCTTTTGTCCAAACTTTCCTGGGATAGAATTTTGGCAAAGTTTATGTCAGATCAACTATCATAATTTTTGCAAATTTTTGTAGTGCTGAATTTTTAGCATGTAATTGTGTAGTTTTAAGTGTGTGTTTTTTTTTTTTTTGTGTTGTGGTGCCAAAACCGCATGTTTATTTATTTCTATCCCAATAGACCCAACAAAAGCTGCCTACAATAATTGTTTTCATTGTCTTTTAAAAATAATATGACTTGGTAAACTCTTCACTCCTGAAACCATTGCCAATCTTACTTTGTGTTCGTCACATGAAAGCTTCCTACAACTCGCGCAAAATCACCCAAACTTGGTCGAAGGAAGAGCTGTGGTGATACCACGAATCCATCTCAAGGAGAGAATAACAATAGCAACGGTGTATGTGGACGAACAACTCGTCACAGTTTGGGAACTTACAAAGTCAGCAACAAGCTACAGAGCACTGCCAAGAATGGGAGTCCCCTTTCCAAAAACAAAGACAAAGAAGGCCCCAAACCGGCAAGAGAGGGATCAAACAAGACAATTTCTCGCAAAGTAACTGAACAGAGAAGCACAGATATCACAGTGCACTCTTGACCTCTGAGTTTTAACTCTTATTTCCCTTTTTATTCTATTGCTATCTTGATCCTGTGTCTTGATATATAATTTATCTCTGGGAGAATTTGCTGCGAGACTTTGTGTGATGTATGATGGTGTAAATTTTTAAGTTATAGAGAAGTTATGCATGTAACTCAACTTTTTCGTTTAAAAGACTGGTTTATGCTGTTGTGACATTTGGCCATAACTTGGCATGTGAGACTGCAAATGTACTTTTTGAGTTATATTTTGACACTATGGGCTATGTACTTCAATTTGGCTTCTTCGCTGTTTCTGTATGTAATTGACTTAAATTCACTTCTCTTTATTAGTAGTTGTTTCTTCATTTCTTCTATACTTGGCTATTAATCGTCTGATGTAAATGGCATCATTTGGCAAACACAGGCGTAATATGGTGAAAATCCAAAATTGATAGTCAATTGATGGATATGGGTTTTGTTCGTTACAATATTGTTTCACTTGTTATTGTATGATTGATTCATGAGAGATTAGCTGTATACACTGGGAGCACAATGAGTAGTTTCTTCAGGTATAGAGGTGGCTGAATACACAAGGCACTCAGCATCGTTGAATGCTTGAAGAGTGATTAAATGAGTACTCGTTTGTTACATCTACTTGAGCCTTTAGACCACCAACATTCCCCAAGCCCATAATGTTCATAACTTCCAAAGCAAAGTTCCAATCACAAAAGCCATTTCAAATTCTGTCAAACTTTAGCTCCATTACCTAATCAAACCATTTGATGCTATTAAGAACATAAATACTCAACCCTTACCACAATCTCAGAGTTTGATCCATTGTTGGGATCTTTCACATGTTATTAAAGCAACCCATATTAAAATTCCAGTGATTACGTAATAATCAATGTGGTGTTGTACACAGTCCACATCTCAGCCCACGCTCTACGCGAGCATGTTAGAATATAAATACTAAATCCTTAATTCTTACTACAACTTCAGAGTTTGGTCTATCGGTAGGGTCTTTCACAGCTTGTTAAGGAGTACAACCTTCAAACTACAGATATCTTTCACATTTCAATCATCTTCATTTTCACTTAGATCTATCCCCTTTGCTTTGTGTCAGGTGTTTGCTCTAGTATTGCTTGGTACTTAAGCTTGGAATCAACAAACCTGGCTTGTATTGTATCACTCATTTTATGAAAGGTTCTCCCCATCCCTCCTTTTCCCAAGTGGAAGCAAAAGAGATAATCAAAACTTTTGCTTGGGAATAAAACTCTTTAATTCTCAATATCCCTTCTTTATGTCTGACCTTGAACAAGATTAAAAAATTCTGATTAATAATTAGTTCTATTCTAAGCAAGAAAATAATCATGCATATCTCTTCTCTTTTCTATATACACTGTGTCATATACAATGATGGGTTGACCTTAATGTAGCATCTAAGTTGAGTTACTTAAATTATCATTCATGATACAAAAGGTTGCACTCTATTTCAAACCAATATATAATGATGTAAATATGTACTTTTAATAGTTTTGTTAATTGTTAATTTTTCTTTTTCTTCTTTCTCAATGTGAGACTTTATATCAGCCCATGCATATTAGTTGTGTAGTAGCTTTGAGTGTGATGATAACATTTTGAAAGTGAAAAGAAGTTAAAAAGCTCTCTCCATTTAGACTCAAGGAAGAATCCCTTCTCTCTCTCTCTCTCTCTCTCTCTCTCTCTCTCTTCATTCATGATAGTTGAGGGGATTGTCGTCTGGTTCGAAGCCTTTCAGAAGAAAAGAGAATCCGTGAATCCCAAAACCTTTTCGATGAGAAAGTTTTCGGACCAGGCTTCATTCCCCCTAACTCTTGCAATCCATCAAACCATTGATCTGTATCCTGAAGAGATGAACTCTCTCAACAAGTAAGTAAATTGATGCAGTCTTACTTCTAGCATGCATGTTGTTTCAAGTTTGTCATATGACTTTCTTGATTTCATTGTATTGGAATTAAAGTTGTTAATCTTTTTCAGTTTAAGCTCCTATACTTGAGAATGCTTTGTCTAAGTTCTTACATATTGTTGAAATTAAAGAAATGAGATAAAAAGTTATTGAGTGTGAAGATAAGATTAGAAAGGCTCACTAAAGTAGGGTAAGTACATAGTTTATTAGGGTTATGTACCTTTGCCATAAGAGCTTGATTGGTAGGTGTAATTAAAAGAGAGTAGGCTTTCACTCTATTACCAAACATACATTAATTAGAAGCAAAGATATGTACCTGTTAAGAATGACCACACTTGAAACTTTTATGCATTTCAAGGACAAAACCGTTTCAAGATTAGGATCTCTTCTTCAGCGATGCGATTGTACGTGCTGGTTGATTTCATATTTGAAAGATTGGAGGCTGACTTCAAAAAGTTCGAGTTATAATAATCTTACTAACGCGTAAGAAGTAAGTTTAAACATTCATAAATCGCTACAAAAACTAAGTATTTAAATAGTTTATAATTCTAATTTGCAGTAAAAGTACAATCTAAAATCTCCACTTTTAACATATTTGATTTTTGATTTATTTTCTAGGTGAAGTAGAAGGATGAGAATCATCATTGACAACCAACATCTTCCTTGTTTCATCATTAAACTTGTGGTGAAAGATGTTGGCATTTGAGTGATGGAGGTTAGAAAACAAAGCCTTAGAAGGAAGAGCATACGCCATTCACAAGTTACAGCTTCACAGATTTGGATGGGACCCACTAATCACATTGGCTTCCTTATAAGGAAAAACTAAAATCTTCTAACATATTAAGAAATTCACAATCAACACATTCATAGTATAAACAAATTATGACAAAAAACATTTAGAAAACCATGTTAATATCTTTTCTTTTGATAGTTCATATTATAAATGCATAGAAGCAGTTGAATGCAATAAAAAAAAATCAATTTGAAAATATGTATTTTACAGAACCTTCAATTCAACCAAACTAAATGACTAGTAAAGAGGGCACCGAACTAAGCAACTGTAGTGCAGTTTGACAATACTTTTCATTCTTAAGTGAGAACTGATTCGATTTCGATCATAGGCGAAATTAATTTAAAATTTGTTGGAAAACCTCTCTTCCAATATGAATTGCTACAGCTGAATGCCAGCTGAGTCTTCACAAAAGTTTCTTTCAAGCAAAAGACAAGATACAAGGCAAGTATTGTTTTGTTTGATCGGTCAAAGAAAGGTAATCCAACTTGAGTAGTACTGTAGCCAAAGACAAATGGAAGAAATGATTATTTTTCCTCTTCTATCTCCATCTATCTCCTAACTTTTTTGACTTGGCTTCTGGACTAATCCTTGGATTCTCTAATACCAAGGAACAATGTTCTAAAAAGCGCTATGCGGTAGTCGGACGGCCGATGGGGGCCTAGCGCCTAGACCTTGTAATCGGGGATTAAGCGGCTAGGCGGTAGGCAATTTTTTAATTTATTTATTTATTTGTTTATTTATTTATTTATTTATTTATCGATCTTTTGGGTTTATTTTGTTGTTACCCCTTTTTACTCTTTATTGCTACTCATTCTTACTATTTAACTTTTTCTCTTTGCAATTGTAGGATGGGCTTCACATAGTCGAATCGGTGTATTATTGTATCGGTGAACATGAGGACTCTATCTTCTCCATATCCGATGTAAACCACATTGTGGCTACTCATAAAAGAATACAAGTTCTAAAGAGAGAATAAATGTAAAGTTGATAGATGATCTCATGATATGCTTGATAACGATGAACAGTTTAACTAATAACCACACTTAAATCAGATAACATCCTCCCATCTCATGACATGCTGTCCCATACTAAGTGGATTGGCCATCCATAGATTGCTTTGGAAAGATATGTAGATCTGGGTGACATTTTAAGAGATGAAAATAGAAGATGAATAAATAGCTTCACTAATGAGGAAAAGCATACTACTTATAATTTGGTAGACTGATTGAGCCTTGAAGTTGTTGGCACATGATACTTCGTATAAATTTCCCTCTTTGGAGCATAACTTCACTTATTTGGCTGCGTTAGTGATATTAAAGTCCATACTTGTAAGTTTTAACATGATTGCTGTGAGAGTGTGAATACATGTCAAATTATGCAAGATAAAAAAACATACTAAAGATATGCTTAAATTTTATTAGGAGGAGAAAATGAGAGCGGTGGATTTTCTTTACTTTTTTTTTTAATTACTTAAGGCGGGAGCGGTGGGTTTTTTTTACTTTTTTTTTTAATTACTTAAGGCCTAAGCGGGTCTAGTCCGCCTAGACCAGCCTAGACCGATTAAACGCCGCCTAGGTCCGATTTTAGCCGCCTAGAACCCATTTCCGATTTTCATAAACGCCTAGGCCCTAGTCGAGGCGTTGGGGGTCCGCCTAGCGCCTAGGCGCCGCCTAGGCGGCCGCCTAGGCCGCTTTTTAGAACACTGCCAAGGAATATAGCCCTAGGCGGGGTTGGCATTCGGGTCGACTGGGCCGGGTCGGGTCTGACCCGCCTGGGTTGAAGGCTGACTTGGACGGGTTCGGGTCGGTGGGTTAACCGGGCCGGGCCGGGTTCAAAATTGGAAATTTTGACCCGGTCGACCCGCGAACCCATTAGGGTCGAACACGTTTCGGGTAGGGCCAGGTCGCGGGTTGGCCAGTTTTTGTATTTTTTTGTTTTTTTGTTTTGACAACTTCACTTTTATATATATATATATATATATATATATATATATATATATATATATCTATATAATAAAACACAAAGAAAGCTATCAAGTGGCTCACCTTCAATCCCCCCAAAATCAAAGGCCCAGATTTAACCTCACAAAACACATTTTCCTCCCCAAAATTTCAAACCCCAAAACAATTTTTTTCCCACCAAAACTAAAAAATTCATTACTTTATTACTATCTCTCTCTTCTCTTTTCACCTTTTCATATTTCTCTCTTTCTCTCTCTTCCTATATTTCTCTCCAATTCTTTCTTTATTTACTTAGAAATTTAGATTTTAAGATTTCTGGTTTGTAATTTTTTAGAATTTTTATGTTTTTTTTTATTGCACATGTTATATTGAAAATAGCAAATATCTTTTCAACAGTTAAATTTCACCATTTTTCACACTTAAAGTTCTAAGAAATTAGATTTTACATCCTATTTATAATTATTTTTCAACATATACTAATGAAAGCATGGATTTACAACTAATTATTGTCATACTATTCAAACTTAAACTACACAATTATTGTTTTACTGTTTATAGGGCTTTTCATGTTTTGTATCGTTCCGAAGACGTACCATAGACACGTACCCACGGGCAAATCTAGTATATATATATATATAATAAGTATAAAAAATGCATATATTATTGATTATTCATTTCTTTGTTGCTTGCTTGTTTGTTGAAAAAACTTGATTTAATTGAGATTTAATTGAGTAGCAGTAGACTAGTAGTAGAGAGAGTAAGAGAGTAAGGTGCGAAAATTTTTAGATTGAATTAAGGGGGTATTTATAGGGGAAAATACAATATATATATATATATATATATATATATATATATATATATATATAAAGAAGACAAAAAAAAGGGTCCAAACACAAAAAAAAGGGTCCAAACCCGCAGGTTGACGGGTTTGACTTGGTCAACGGGTTGGGCGGGCCGGGTCGAGCTCATGATTTTTCCGACCCAGGTTGACCCGCAAGTTTGACCCAGACCCGAACCAGATTATAGCGGGCCGGGTTCACGTGGGAAGGTCAGCCCGGATGCCATCCCTACCTACAAAACCATTAAAGAAATATCTCAATAAAACCTTGTTCTAGAACAAACTGTATTTGTATACATAAAAGTTTGTGTGACAGCTTAATGCATTAACATAATCAGACAATAATATAATATCATAACAGAAAAATAAAGGTCCTAAAGTATTCAACATGATACATCTGGTGGCATCACATAATCTCATTGACAAAATTGATGAACGCAATACCATAACTGATATTCATAATTAAATTCCTTTCTTAAAAAAGAAAAAAAGATGAAAAAATTGGTATCACTGATTGATTAAGTTGAACAATAAGTCCAAGTTTCAAACAATAATGCTGTGTTAATTTTGCAACACAACCAAATTCCATTTGGAGAAAAATTATAAACAGATGCCATTACATACAGGCAAAGCAAGCTTGACAATCTAGAGCTTGATTCTGAAACTCGTCTTCAGCTTTATCTTCTTATCATCTCCGACGTTCATTCGGTGATACTAACCTAGACCCCCCAAATAAAATCAATTCTATATTGTTCATATACTCTCTCTCAAGGCTGTAAAACTCCTCTTTTGCAGATACCCTCAGTCTCGATCTTGGGTAGAAGTTGAGAGACCACAGTTTTCAATGGTATTCGAGCAAAACGGTCACCGGAGCCATTTATCAATGTTGCAGAGAGAAGCGAAACTTCTGGTACCTCAAAATTTGCAGCAATCAACTCACTCCAGAACTTGTCATCCTCATTCAGATTTGATTGCTTCAAAAGCTCCAAAACTTTTTCCGCTGTAGCAACATTTCGACCTGCTCCAATACCCGTGGCAGTAGCAGCACCCACAGCATTAGCAAGTGTTAGTGTATGAACTGGTGGCATGTCATGTAAAAAACCAAAAGCTATAGCTGCAGTATAACTGTCTCCACAACCGACAGTGTCAACAACGTTCACCTTCAAAGAACACAAGTTTTAATACTGAACAACCAAATAACATCTGCATGCTTCTGACATAGGTAGTGGTAGATACGATACCTTAAAAGCAGGTGCACAGGAGATACTTGATTGGGTGATTAATACTGATCCTTTAGATCCCATTTTGATTATGACCCATTTCGTTCGGGTTCCTTTCCTGATCAGCTCTTGTCCTGCCAAAACTGGGTTTTCGATTCCCGTCAATGATTCAGCCTGGTATTCAATTTGCATCAGTAATTTGATAAACAAACAGATGCTTGTCATGCAAATTTGACGGTGACAAATTTGGGATGAGGATCCTAAAAGACAATTGATGTAAACTTAGAATTTCCATGAATATTAAAAGATTAAATTTACCAACATGTAATGCAGATTAAGTCAGAATTTAAACTACTAATTGGTTTGATGGATTTTCAAATGAAATAGTTTAACAAGCCCAACTAAAAATTCCAACCTAACAATCAATAAGTATACCTAAACGTTCTTAGCAAATAAAATAGTCAATAACGATTCGTACCCTACTAAGCAAGTGGAAGCACACACTCAATATTTATGAATCGTACCCTACTAAGCAAGTGGAAGCACACACACAATATTTATGGACGACAATAAATTTAGATAATAATCTAGAAATGATAAAACAGTATCACAAATATTTGAGAACAGGAAAAAAGTTACTGGGGTTGCGGATAGGATGCTGTGGTGGAGGAAGATTGTCGGGGTGCTGCGGCCGTCGATGGAGGTAGCAAGGAGAGGTCGGCTCGGAGGTAGCAAGCTATGGTGTGCGATGGAGGAGAGCAAGCAGCCGGAGTAGCTGCGGTGGTGGCCGAAGATGGTGCTGGCGATGGGGAGCCAACAACAATGGCGGTCGATAGTGTGGGACAGCGGTAGCAAGGGAGAGGGCTGCTGGTGCTCGGGGGTGGTTTTGGGGCTGATGAAGGAAGGTGGCAAGGGAGTTGGGGAGTGAAGGCGTCGGTGGTGGAAAAAGGACTGCTGGGGTTTGGTGAGATTTCAGAGGCAGTGCGGCACTGGCGGTGGGGGGTTTCGCAGACGGCGAGGGAGTTGACATGGCTTCAGTTGGTGGTGGGTTGAAGTGGTGACAGGAAGGAAGGAGTTTGGGGGTGTTGGGTTTCGGGGATTAACGAAGAGGAGAAGAAGAGAAGGGGGAGATGGCCGCTGTGAATATTGGGGATTAGGGTTTTGGGATTTATATTATATTTGAATGCAGTTTTAGAGCTTCTCACAAACCTTAATGTTCTCTCAATTGTCTCACACAAAAAAGGGATGAAGTGCAAAAACTCAATCACAATAATTTTAGTCAATCAAAAGCATATTATTTCATTAATCTAGATGCCTATATATAAACTCAAAACAAATCTCAATACAAATCTCCAAAATATTCTAATGCATAAAAAAGGGTGCAAATCGTAAAACTAACACATATGGCTATAATTGCCAAAAACAAATATGAGTACTGAAATAAAAATATTAAACTAATAGAACAGCCATCCTAGATGATGTCTGCACTTATAGAAACGCCTAAATCGTCTCAAACTGATGTCCTCATCAACAATTGATCTGGAATTTGGAAGCAATGCATGCAAATAATTCATGAGGATAGCTGAAATCATCTGAGATGTACAAATAATGTAACCTTAAAGATATACTGCATTCTCTCTCTCTCTCTCTCTCTCTCTCTCTCTCTCTCTCTCTCTCTCTTAAGGATACAATGGGAAATAGATTGAAATGGTGGAACGGATTTATTAGGAAATCGGATAATATTGGACCAAAATGGAAAAGTCTAGTCTAACCTTCTACACGAAATGTGCCAAATATTAGTTTTGAAGCACAAAACAAGCCAAGCACTAAATACGTATAAAGAATCTGTTTTCTAGCGTTCAAGTACATTATATTTTAGAATGGCCGTGCCACTACGTTTCAGGTTGCTTGAAACCTTAGACGTTAATCATAAAAGTTATGCATACATCTAACAAACGTACCCTGTTTGAGGATCTTTAATTTCTGAAGAAAATGAGAACATAAAAGGTTTCAAGATATATATTGTTTGTAGGTTACAAAACATACTCTTTATACTAATTATTTTTAACTTTAGTTAGTGAAATATTTGTCAGGACATCCTGCATTTCTAGAGTTATTACGCCAATTCTTTAGCTTTGTACTTCGGTATGACAAATCAGGCCTGGTTCAGATTGGCATAGCTGAAAACATGAAACGATCCAGAAATAAAACAACAGCACAAGAAACGTCGGACAAGGCAAAAACATAAATAAGTCAGCTAACATTTATATTTGAGGTGTAACTATTAGTTACAGAGGTGCCAAAAAGCCTCGACGCGAGTAGGACAAATGATTGCCTTATTTTTCACACGATTCAAGCACATGCAATAAATAGAGCAAAAGAAAGATTCCAAATCAAAAGTAAGAGAAGCTTAATTTTATGGATTGAAATATCCGTCTAGCTGAAAAATAAACTGAATCCTGTCTAAACAACTTTTTACTAATGTTCATAATCCCTACCAATTACTACCAGTTTATTATACTACAGGAGCTCAAAAGTAGATCACTATATACTTAATATGAACATATACACTGATGCAGATGTGCTTAGAATAAATACCTACATATTAGCAAACATTAGTGTGCAAAGGCCAATACCTTTTGGCAAGACAATAGAAACATGCTTGTATCAAAAAGACTTGAACCATGGTTCAGAAACTCAGCGAGTTAGGTGTCAGCCTTTTAATTTTGGTATCGGTTTTCAGCATTCTCAGAAAATAGGTACCAAGTCAGTGTATCAGATATTTTGGTGTCAACTTCCTAAATTGATAGAAAATTGATGAAAAATTCTATAAGATACAAGTTAAATTTTAAAATAAAGAATCAATGCATAATTTTGTTAAATAAAAAAAATATTATCAATAGAGAACAAGGGGGCTAGTTTGTCATACTAGGTAACTTAGCTAGGAGATATCAAAATTCATATTTCGAGATACCAAAAATAAAGATTCATACTATTAACTGTGATTTACATCTCAAAGAAAATGTGTTACAAAATTTAAACGAATTTGAAGAGTTTTAACCGTTTATCAAGCAACCACAAAAATAACGTATATTAAAGGGTCTACAATTAGTCCATTTGTAGGTGGTTAAAACCAGTTGGATTCATTTTGAACTTCTGTACACAGTTATGTAATGCCGATCATATCCAATGGTGTGAATTTTCATTTTGGAGGGCCGAGATATGAATTTTGAGATGCTAACTCGCCAACTTAGCTCGGGTGAAACATTAACCACCTTATTCTCTTATAATTGTTGTGTTTGTGTTAATTTTAATTTTCATATACAACAATGTATTCTATAACGGAATTCTTTTTTTTGAAAGTACACCATAAATTATAGTTATGAATAATAAATTACACTTAAGATGTATCATTCTTAAGATATAATTATATAAAGAATAAAGACTTGAAAGATTCTTTTGTCATCTTCGCTTCCTTACACTCTTGTTTGTGTTGTGCCTACTACCTACTCATTAGAGATAGGGCAGATTGATAACTCTACAGTCTCCAGTTTCAATTGCTTTATACCAAACTTTTTTGTTTTTCTTTTCATGTTAAATTCAGTAGTATCAAACAGGAAAAATAAAAGACACAAGAGTATTGTCCAGGTCTGGGCAGATATTCCATGCTTGAAACTTTAAGGGATAAATTCATTTCAGACCTCATATGAAATCATCTATTAATCATTCCAACTACAATTATTAGTTAAAGTGTTAGGATTGTAAGATTAGGTTAGTTTAAGAATAAACCTCATCCAAAGTTAGAAGAAGAACATCACTGAGCTTCATAAAGAGCTCCAATGCCTTTTGTTGTTCAGCTGTCCCATGAGCAAGTGTTCTTCCACGTGGACCCGGATCAAAGAAGACTGTTGTTCCAACATCAATAGCACAATGAAGAGCTGAGCTGATTACATCAGGAAAAAGTTCATCAAATGCATATCCATTGCAAAAAAGGATCTTTGATTGCTGAATGGCTGTTTTAACTGGTCCCGATAGTCTAATCACCCAACTGAATGCAGGGTCCTCGCTAAAATCAGCACGGCTGACATTACAAAATACAAACACACATAAGAAAATGATTACCAACATACATGGGTAAAGAAAATCCAATGTAGAATTCACCTGCAAAATCCATGCTTCTGGAATGGATCTACTAAAACCCAGCAAAGAAGGGTTTCATATGAAGCACTACCATTAGAAGCTTCAGAATCTTCATTCATGCCAACCATACTAATGCCTTCGTGTTGTAATACATCAATAAGAAAATGCCCATAAATCTCATTCCCTACGTGACCAAGAGTGAAGACATTAAGCCCTAGCCTTGCTGCAGCAATGGCCAAGTTGCAGTTACCACCTGCCTCCCAGAAACTCTATGCATGATTATAAAAAGACATAAGCATTTGAAAGTGACCCAATACAAATTAGATATGTGAAGGTTTAGTCATGATTCATCAGACAAACAAAAAGGATTAAACTATTCAAAAGAGAGATTACTGGAACAGTATATCAAATAGCTACTCCTTTCTCTCCCTTCCAGGGATTTAAAAAGGACAGTTAATCCATGTGAGTACCACTGTACCAGTTCATCTCTACATCCATCTTCACGGAGTGGAATTTAATCTTCTTTTTTTTTATCTCACACAACTAGAGCTATCCTTTAGCTATAATTATCATAATTTTGTATTCATTGACAGACATGTTTGCCATGACATGATCGTGTTATTACCGTTTCCCCAAGATTAAAAAAAAATAAGGTTTATCAAAATCATTCAATTATTCACCTTCTACTCCAAATTTCACCATTAGTTGCATTATTAAATTCATATGCTATTATGATCTCTATGAACTGTCACAAACTAAAACATTATTCAAGATATTTGGGAGAAATTTCAATAAAAATTTGGACATGCCTTGTTATTAAAACTGATAATCCAAGAACCGCTCCATACCTGCCTTATTCTAAAACTTACATGTGCTTGTATAGTCGGTGCATCCTATTTTGCACAATCCATAAAGTATTCACTTCAGTTCTTCACTTAGTTATCCTGAAAACCTTATGTTTAATTGAAAATTGATTATGGTTTTAAGAGTGCTGTATGAATTAATAAATATAAACATAATCACTCAGTCCGGCTGGATTCAGTCAATTAAAGTGGCCTGAGCTTTGAGTTCCAGGTTTTGTAACCCAAATGGACAACAATACACTTTGATTATTATGAGAATAGAATTTGTAATCGAAAGATAGTCAAAAAACATAGGTGAGCAAGCATACAACATGGCATGCATGGGAAAATTTCCTATTACATACTTCCATGTCTATTTTTTCCCCTGGAAGTACTCATGATGGAAAAAGTACTTGTTCAGATCCGAATCAGAAATTCTAGAGGAAAAAACAAAGTTCAATGCCAATTTCTGGATCCTTTCATCGACATACCTTCAAAGTTCTATGGAAGTGATTGAAATTATTCAAAAGAAAAAAATGTAGAAACTAGAAACTGCTAGCTCTCTCATAGTTGTTTTTCTGCTTTAATTTTTGTTCTTAAAATATAACGAATCACAAACACATCATAGCCATATGCATGTCTTCTTATCCTACAAATTTCTATCATAGCCATATGCATGTCTTCTTATCCTACAAATTTCTGATCAGCTATCCAAGTAGACTACGTATCCAAACATCTCAAAAACTATGTGAACTATCAACAACTCACAACTCACAAGTCACAAGTCACAAGTCACAAGTTACAAGAACAAATTTAACCAAAACAGGACAATACAAGACGCAAAATTTGCACAAGAAAAAACTAATTCCAACTCCTTTTTTCGTAGTCATTTCTTGTGCCTTAACAAAATTTTGATATTTCATACAAGTTGTATGTTGTGCTTATATCCTCAATAATTTATAATTTTTCATTTCACAATGAACCTACCTTTTCAGTTATTTCATCTGCTTTTCCGCCTTTCCTCAATTCCTCCAATACATTACCAAAAAGTATTTTGAGTTATTTTTCTATGAACTTCAGTAGGTGCATCGCAGCTCCTGTCAATTAAATGCGTCATTCATGATTTGAGCTGTCAAAAAATGAAACGTTTTTTTGTCAAAGGGCACAAATTTGAATGACGAAGAATTAAAAGTAGGTAGAATTAATGTAGCGTAGAAACCCTTAGAAATTAGGCCAGTCTTGTCAGACAGTCAGCGTCAATCCCACAATAGTGAAGTACAATATCAGCAAAACAGTTTCTAACTTGCTACAACATTGACACTGTTCAAGAAAAAAATAACACTAATACAACATTATTAATGTGTGGTTTCCACCTACCTTGTTATTAGTTACGAGGATAGACCACTAGTGAGTATGTTTTCATCAATAACAGGGCAGGAGAGTGGGAGAAGGGGGATTAAAAGTAAACCATCTACAAAATCTAATCCCAAAATTTTGCAAGTAGACAATAGCCCTTCCTATAAGCAATTAACTCCAAGAGACCTTTTCTTTTTCTGCTAGTAGAGCTAGAATAGCCTAGGAAGCATTCACTATTCAGTTTTTCTTCATAATCATGGATATTCTCTAGGCTTGGCAACGGGCCGGGCCTGGGCCAGACCAATACAAGCCTGACCCCGAAAAAATTTACAAGGTCCAAGCTCAACCCGATTTTGGGTTTGCCTGCAAACTTGACGCTCAAACCCGGGTCCGAATTAAATCCAAAAGCCGGGGCGAGGCCCGCCCCTGCCTGCAAAATCCCCACAATCTCCTCATTCACCTCCTCCCCTCCTCTCACCTGCTCCTCGTCACGTGACTCCTCGCCACCCTCCCCATCGTAAATCCTCACCAGCTTCTCCCCCGCCTCCTTCAACAGCCTCCCGTACGACTCGTGCATCTCATATAGCTGCACCACCTCCCTGTACGAAATCTTCTCTCTCTTCGCCTTGGACATGATCTGATCTTTCTCTACCATGATTGACCTCCACGCTTTGAGATGCCGTCGGTGCGGGGGTAGCGGACGACGTCGACGAGGGTGGATTCAATGTCGGTGAGGCGGAGCTTGGCTGCATCGATGGCCTTGTGATCGGGGCGGTCTCCGAAGTTGCAAAGGATGGAGTGGGTTTGGGATATGTCGGTGACAGCGGAAGCCATGGAGGCGAAGAGAGGGGCTCATTCGCTGCTCGATGAGATCAACAGAATGGGGGTTGAGGCGGTGGAGCTGGGCCTGGGATTGGATTTGGGGCTGATCGATGTAGTAGTCGTCGTAGGATGATGATCGGGATTTGGAGGAGTTGAGGCAGGACATGCCGTAGGAGAGAATGGGGAAGGAGTTAGGGTTTGGATCCATGGTTGTCAGATTCAATATTAGAGAAGAAGAAGAAAATGTTGGGTCTCTTGGTTTCTTGATTTGCTTGTTTTCACATGAAGAGAGAGAAGAAAGAGAACATCACAAGAAGAGAGAAAAGAAAGAGAAGAAAGAGAGAGAGATGAAAGGGCACAAAAAGAGAGAAGAAAAAGAAGAGAGAGATGTATTGAGAAAGAGAGAGAGGGTACATATATTGTTAAACTCGGGTCGAGTTCGGGTCGGACCTACACAAACCCGAACCCGACCCGAAAATTAATTTGGGCTCAACTATTGTGCCCGGGTCCGAAAATTTTGAGGAAAAAAAAAACAGGCTTGTATCCTACTAAAATCGGGTCAGACTTGGTCGGGCTCTCAATTGCCAGCCTTAATATTCTCCCTCTTATCTTTTACTTTAATCAGTAGATAAAGCATACACATGGTTAATGAATTACAGCTAGAAAAGAAACTTCGGCTGTGCACTTAGGTTTTTTTCTCGAGGTGTGAACCTAGACCTAGTAGATAACAATAAGAGTCATCAGCGTCAAGCACCAAGCCTCCTAAAGAATTATGTTGAAGTGGCTTCAAAGAAACTACCATTATATCCATCATAGCCATTTTTCCTTTAAATGTTTTGTTTACAGAAGCGAACCTTCTTATAATTATCATGACAAGTCAATAAATTTACTTTGAAGTGTCAGACCCTCGATGTCACACTCTCAGTTTTTGTATATCCTTTCTACCACAAGATACTCTAGATATCAACATACTGACCATCCTCTCTGGTATTTGCTATCGATAACTTGATGAGAGTCACTTCAGATCCTTAGTCAGCATTAGAAACATAGAAAATCAGTACAAACAACTTTGCAAACGATATTAAGCACACCAACTCCGAAATGCAAGAGTTAAACACCTGAATGATATGTGTTACCAACTCGGATTTGTCATCCATCACCTCAAACATTCAGTTACAGACAATCCAAGAGAAAGACCTCTAACCGTAACCCTACCACTTTGGCAAAGATTTTTATTGGCCTGTGTGCACAACTTACATTCATTCTACCCATTCCATTGTCCATAATAGCTGATGCCAGGTGATGCCTGTGCCAACCATCCCACTTCATCAACTTCTCCGACACTTTGCTCGATAACAGAGTTAACTTACTCATCTATCCATCTTAACAATATTTTTGACTTGGAATCCAGAGAAGGAGTCAATAGTTAACTTAGACCAACTCCTTCAATCACACCATCTCTACCTCTATACACCCTTCCTAAAATCACATCAATCGATATACCAATCAAATGACAAACAGATAAGATTACCATTAACCCTTTAAAATGGAGTTAGCTTACTAAAACCCCAAACGAGGAAATATGAGATACAGTACTACTTTCCTAAAAGGGAAAGTGGGGTTATGGGACATTACCAAACAAAAAGGATAAACCCAATAAAAATTCCACCTTTCTCCAACAATTCGCCATCAAAAACACAACTCTCATAAAAAAAATCCAAACTTTATTCCAAAATAACACGGCAGCTCTAAAACCCTATATTTTTTTATCAAAAAAAAAAATGAGGGGAAAACCTTATGAGGAGGAGACGCCGCCAACCGGTCCATATAGGCTTTCCGCTCCTCTCGATTCGCCGGCGGCAACTTGGGCACGTTTAAAACGATGTCGACGCATAGATTCCCGAGCGTGGCCATGTCGACATCCTTGGAGATTTTGACGGGTTGGGTTCCGGGGGAGGCGCGGTTCTTGATGGAGAGAAATGGGTTGGGACCCGGATCCGATAATGGGCGGCGCCGCCGTCGGCGGTCGAGGGAGAAAATGGGTTGGGGTTGGAGAGTTCGAAGAGCCATTAAAGTTGGGATTTGTTTACTTTTTGGGGGTGTTTTCTAAAAATATGAAGGGAGGGAAAAGGGTGGGAGTTTTGGCCTTTTGTTGAACATGATCCTACCTTTTCTAGTACTACCCAAATATCTAAGCAAGTGTGATTAATAATGATTAATTTCAAGAGTAAATTTATTCTAAGTAATTAAATGACCATGATTTTTTGCCATTTGGCTTTATGGGCATATGTAGTTGTTCAGATTCAAAATTTCTATATTTGCAGGTGTTGAAATATAAACTTTGGTTTTATGCTGAAGTAGTTTATATTCAAAAAAAAATGTGGGACGCAAGATGATCTTAAGTTTCTTTTTTTTTTAATAAATTGTGGGACGCAAGCTGATCTTGTGTTCCAATTTTTTCCAAATTTTTTTAAAAAAAATTTGGGACACAAGATGATCTTACGTCCGAGATATGGAGAAAAAAAAACAACAACAACAATAGACACATGATTATATTGCGTCCTAAATATGTCAGATGCAAAAAGATCGACGGACGCAAGAACATATTGTGATTTCTATATTTGAGAATTTCCTATATTTTCTCTCAAATATAGGAGTACTGTTTCTCAAAACTCATTTTTCCCAAATATCGGGAACGATTGCAGCTTCATTTTTGTCAAAATTTCTAAAATTTGGAAATTAAGAGAACGACTACAGATGCTCTAATGAGTATGCTCTATTTTGAACTAATTAGTACACATTTAATTAGCATTGTTACAAAAACTCGATATCCGGATCCTATATTAGACCGTAACCAACCTGTTCTATTTGGGTCCGGGTCCGGGTCCGAATTCTATTTTAGGACCCATTGAAAATTTGGGTCGGGTCCGGGTTCTCTTAAAATGGTCAAGACCCAAACCCAGACCCGAATAATAAAAAAATCCTATATATATACCCCAAGTCCCTTCCATTTTTGCAAAATAATCGTAACTTTTTGTTCAATTCTCTTTTTTAGCAGGCTGATTAGGAGATAGGGGATGATGATGGTGATGGATATGAATTTAATCGGGTTTCAACTTATTTTTCAAACCTGACCCGGTTCTCAGGGGTCCGGGTCCGGGTCCGAATTTGGGTTCAATTTTTAGAACCGTTACTAGTGCTACTTTTAATGCACTTTTCGATAAAGATGTAAATTTATGAATTTTTTACCAAACTATACCACTTTTTTAAAGTATGTACCAAACTATCCCTGTTTGAAAGTTAAATATCAAAAAGTCTCTATCGCTAACTGAGATAGCGCACCTGATAAAAATTCGCGCTCTAACCCTGTTAGCGTGCTATGGGACACTACTCTCAAGTAGGGGTCTGAGAAAAAAATCACCAAGTATAGACACGCTAATTCCGTTAGCGCGCCTGATTTAAATGGGCGCGCTAACTCCGTTAGCGTGTCTATACTTGGCATTTTTTTTCCCACACCCCCTACTTAAGGAGTAGTGTCTCCTAGTGTTACCCTAACATGCTAACCCCGTTAGCGCACCTGGTTTAAATAAGAGCGCTAACTCCATTAGCGCGTGATATGACTAAAGATGGGGTTAAATCGGAACCGTCTAAATCTGGCACGAATCTTAAAGCTTAGAGGTAAAATGGTAATTTCACCTACAAACGGGTCTGAAATGGGTATTGAGTCTTCTCTCCAAAGACCCAATAAGCCCACGGATGGATCCATCTCAACCGGGTGCGGGTCCCAACCCGCAAGAAACCCGGTCCAGCTGGGTAGAATTAGGATTTCTAATTGTATTAAATCAACGGCCCTGATTCGCTCTATCCCTCACTGGGAATTAGGGATTTTATTCCTAAACTGGTCCCAAATACGGCTATAAATACCCCCCATCCACCACCATTAAGAGGTGATCAATTTTTTGCCAGTTAAAGCTCATTCATAATTTTTTCTGATTACTAACTTGAGCGTCGGAGGGTGCGTCGCCAGGATCAATCCCGGTGTCTCGCATTTTTTGCAGGTGAACGGCGGGAGTCAACGGTCAAACTTTGGTGGAAAGGTTCCAGGTTTGGCTATTCAGTTTCCCTAAGAATCCACAAATTTTATCTGTTTGCCCCCACACCAGATTTAGAGGTAACAGGTTGGCACCGTCTGTGGGAACCCATGAATAGCAGCCCTTCCTCTTCCAATCGGTTAGATCATTTCCAGCCATGCCTCCAAGGAAAATGAGATCCAAAGGGTCCAACCGTGGACCCACTCCTTCTCAACCACAACAGGAGATCCCCCTCCAAACCGTCCAGCCGTAGGGGCAACTCCCACCACAACCAGATCAGCCCCCGCAGTAGGACCAACTTCCTCTTCAGAACCTTCAACCCCCTTGGGGTCAGACCGAGCCCCAGAATGCCAGGGTAGGGGTCTCCTGTCCCAACCATCAGAAACAACCTCTTCATCGTGACCACGTCTCCGTGCACAACCCCTATACTGATTCGATGGCATCTCACAACCCCCGGCCTTCCGAAGACCTCCACAATACCATCCTCAATCGGCAGAAAAAAGAGGACATTCGCCGCCGTTTGGATGAAAGGCGGGCCCAAGAGGGAGCCTCCTGCCAAGAACGTCCAAATGAGCGATCTCCTCATCGCCGAGACTACAGGAGGTCCCCTCTTCACAGAAGACGAAGAGAGTCCCCTGGGCACCATAGGAGAAGGCCTCACTCTCCTACTGGTCGGCATCCCCCGAGGGATGATACCGCACCCATTACCCGTGCCGAGTTCCAGCAATTCCAAGCAACCATCTTGCAAGCCCTCAACCTCCGACCAGACAACAACAATGCTCAGTGGGTGCCCACTCCTCCTCCGGTCCAAAGTCCTCGCCACCGGTCCTTAACTCCTTCCCAAGCTCCGAGCAACCGCCATCATATCCCTAGTCCTCGCCCTTCTCTGAGCTACCGTCGCTGTAGCCCCCGCTCCCCTTCGTACGAAGACGAGTCTAGAGACTCATACAGTTACCGTCGAAGGGATGATGCTGTCTATCGTCGTCTCCACAAGATGGAGAGGCGCCTTGGCCAGCTGGACAGGGAAGAGAAGTTGAGGGGAAGGACCCTCCGTCCGAGCCGAACCCCCTTCTCCCGAACAGTCATGGAGGTGCCCGTTCCGATAGGCTTCAAGCCCCCACAGTTCGAGACTTACTCTGGAGAGTCGGACCCTGTGGACCACATCGAGAGCTTTAAGACCCTCATGTTGATCACCAAGCTTCTGATGCTCTACTGTGCAAAACCTTCCCAGCTACTCTCAAGGGTCCGGCCCGGGAATGGTACTCTCGCCTCGCCCCATCCTCTATATTCTCCTTTGAACAATTTGAGACCCTCTTCATCACCCACTTCGTGAGTAGCCACCGAACCGAGAAGACTAGTATTTCGCTACTCTACCTCAGTCAGAAGAAGGGTAAGAAGCTTAGAGATTATGTGAAGCGATTCACCGCGGAAGCTAGGTCCATTGCTTTCCTCGACCAGTCGGTCGCTACAGCAGCCTTCCAGTCAAATGTCCTTAACTCCAGCCTTTGGTCCTTCCTGGCCAAGAAACCCCTGCAAAACTTCTCCACCTCCTTCTCAGAAGCGAGAAGTATATCCGGGCAAAGGAAGCTGAGCATCGCCCCACCTTTGAGGGGTCTTCCTCCGGGACCAAGAGAAAGGCGGCTAAAGAAGAGGGAGCTAAGAAGCTCCAGAAGGACAATGGGGGCCAGCGCCGCCCCCTCCAAGATTCAAGAAATTCACCCCTCTTAACGCCAACATTTCCACCATTCTCATGGAAGTTGAGAAGGAAGGGGTTCTGCCTCCTGCCCCGAAGATGAATACCCCTGGCAAGAAGAGGGACAAAGAGAAGTGGTGCCGATATCACCGGGACCACGGCTACGACACCAATGATTGTCAGGCCCTGAAGAACGAAATTGAGGCCCTCATCCAGAGGGGTAGCTGTCTAAATTTGTAAGAAATGATCGAATTGATCTTCCTCCTCCCCCCAGGGGGGCTAACAAGCGTCCTGAAAGGCGCGATGAGACTCCCGAGTTTGAAAAGGAACGCATCCTGCACCTCATTCATGGAGGACCCATGGGAGGCACCTCCAACTCTTCTAGGAAGGCTTTTATGCGAGAAGTCAATTCGGTTCACGACATACCTCCCCCCAAGGGCCTCGGAGTACCGGTCACTTTTTCAGATGAAGACCTTGAAGGTGTTCGAACCCCCCATTGTGACGCACTAGTGATCAACCTCCATATGGCAAATTTTAAAGTGGAGAGGATACTGGTGGACAATGGTAGCTCCGTCAACATTTTCTTCCTCGCGGCTTTCTGAGGACTCAAGCTATCGCGAGACAGGCTCAAGCCCACCGTCTATATGCTCCACAGGTTCACGGGAGTGCCAGTGACTATCGAAGGGGTAATCACCCTCGACGTAACCGCTGGCAAAACTCCTACTACTCGGACGGAGCCGATGGACTTCATGGTCATCGACATCCCCGTTGCTTATAATGTGATTCTAGACCAACCTGGCCTAGCTGCTCTAGAGGCCGTCCCGTCGGCTTATCATCTCAAGATGAAGTTCCCCACCCGGGCAGGAGTAAGGGAAGTAAGGGGTAGTCAAGAGATGGCCCGCAAGTGTTACATGACCTCTACAGGGGGTCCAGTCCTCTCCCTCGAGACTCTTGAGATTCCCCAAGGGAGCGCCCAACCTATGTCCGAACCGGTGGATGAGCTGGAGAAAGTGATATTTTCCGAGCAAGATCCAAAACGTAAGTTCTTTATCAGTAAGACCCTCCCATCTGCACTATATTCCGACATAGTCCAATGCATCAGAAAGAACCATGACCTCTTCGCATGGTCGGCTGCCGACATGCCAGGTATCTCCGAGGAGCTCATCGTCCACCGCCTGAGCGTTGCTCCGAGGTCCAAACCAGTCCAACAGAAGAGGTGCAAATTCTCTCCTGAGCGCCCACAAGCCATAAAGGAAGAAGTGGACAAGCTCCTTAAGGCCCGGTTCATACAAGAAGTCAACTACCCCGAATGGCTCTCCAATATTGTTATGGTGAAGAAGGCCAACGGGAGCTGTAGAATTTGCATCGACTTCACGGACCTGAACAAAGCATGCCCTAAAGATCCATTCCCTCTCCCAAGCATCGACACCTTGATTCACTTCGGGCCATGAGCTGCTCAGCTTCATGGATGCCTTCTCCAGGTATAACCAAATCCGGATGTTCCCCCCGGATATCCCGAAGACCTCCTTTGTCACCGATCAGGGGCTCTACTGCTACAGGATAATGCCCTTCGGGCTGAAGAATGCAGGTGCGACCTACCAACGCCTTGTCAGCAAGGTCTTCCAAGAACAAATCGACCGAAACATGGAAGTGTATGTTGATGATATGCTAGTTAAGAGCATCCATGGGGCCGACCATGTTGCCGATCTACAGGAAGCGTTCGATGTGTTGAGGAAGCACGAGATGAGGCTCAACCCGAACAAGTGTGCATTCGGAGTCTCGTCGGGGAAGTTCTTAGGCTTCATGGTCAGCCAAAGAGAAAACGAAGTCAACCCCGAGAAGATCAAAGCCACACTGGACATGGCTCCTCCCAAAAGTGTGAAAGAGGTTCAGAAGCTCACTGGTCGCCTCGTGGCCATAGGGTGCTTCCTTTCTAAGTCAGGGGAGAAGTGTCTCCCTTTCTTCAAGGCTCTCAGGGGGCTAAGGGCTTCGAGTGGGGTCAACAGCAGCAAGAATCGTTTGATCAGCTAAAGGCCTATCTAGTCAACCCCCCATCTCCTCAGCTAAAGGCTTATCAGTACCGAAACACCAGTGACCCAAAATGTGACTGCACAATCGGTTGCGGCACATTCGGTCGTTCTGCCCACGCACATAACCATGGGAGAAAAACTAGAGAAGTTCAATGGAACGGGATTCAAGAAGTGGCAAGGAAAAATGCAGTTCTACCCGACCATCTTGAAGCTAGATAGATTTCTCACTAAATTTGCCCCGATGCTGGCACCGATGGATGCACACTCCGTTGCTGCGGTTGATACGTGGACTCAGGGCGACTACCTCTGCAGAAACTACATCCTGAATGGCTTGGTAGACCCCATGTACAACGTCTACTGTGTCTTCAAGACGTCCAAACTCATGTGGGGGTCTTTGGAAAAAAAAGTACAAAACAGAAGACGCCGGGTCCAAGAAGTTTGTAGTCGGCAAATTTCTGGACTACAAGATGATTGACTCCAAAACTGTTGTGGGTCAAGTCCAAGAACTGCAGGCCATAATGCATGGCATCGCTGTAGAGAACATGACGCTGTGCGAACCATTCCAGGTTGCAGCGTTCATCGAAAAGCTTCTACCTGGATGGAAAGACTTCAAGAACTACCTCAAACACAAGCAAAATGAGATGTCTCTTGAAGACCTAATTGTCAGATTGTGGATCGAAGAGGAGAATCGCAAGGCTGACAGATCCTAAGGAAATCAGTCCATAGAAAAGGTAAATATGGTGGAGCACGAACAGAAGGGCAAGAAAAGAAAGTTTCTGCCACAGGCCTCAAACAAAAAATCTCTTGCAAAGAGTTTTGCTGGGAAATGCCACAAGTGTGGTAAGCTGGGGCACAAAATTTCTGAGTACCGCAGCAAGGACAATAATCGTGCAGGAACTGGACATACAAAAGGGAATGAAAAATCCCCCACACACATAGCTGAGAACTTGTCCACTGGTCTCTCTGACCTAGACCTCTGTGCTGTAGTATCAGAGGTAAATCTTGTGGGGATCAATCCTCGTGAATGGTGGTACGACACTGGGGCTACCAAGCATATCTGCTCGGACAAGAAAATGTTCACTTCATACCAGAAGTGCAACAAAGATGAAAAGTTGTTCATGGAAAACTCTTCCACCTCCAAAATTGCAGGAACAGGGAAGATAGTGCTGAGAATGACTTTAGGCAAAGAACTAACACTAAAAAATGTGCTGCATGTTCTAGATATTAGAAAGAACTTGATATCAGGTTCTTTACTAAGCAAGAATGGGTTTAAGGTTGTTCTTGTTTCTGATAATTTTGTATTGTCCAAGAATGGGGTATACTTGGGTAAAGGATATGTAAAGGATGGACTGTTCAAGTTTAATGTAATGACAGTCATCCCTAAAACTATTGTTCCTGCTGTTCCCAATGTTAATGAAATAACTCCTATTGCCTATATTGTTGAGTCTTCTTCTGTTTGGAATGAAAGGCTAGGCCATGTTAATGTCAATTCTATGCGTAGATTAATTAACATAAATTTGCTACTAAAATTTAAGGTAGATAACTCCAAAAAATGTGAAGTTTGCACGGAGGCCAAACTCACTAAAACTCCATCACGTTCTGTAGAAAGAAACACAGAAACTCTCGGTCTAATTCACACAGATCTGTGTGATTTAAAATACGTGCAGACCAGAGGTGGCAAAAAAGTACTTTGTGACATTCATAGACGATTGCACAAAATTCTGTTATGTATACTTGTTACATAGCAAAAATGAGGCTTTGGATAAATTTAAAGAATATAAACTTGAGGTTGAGAATCAACTTGGCAAAACGATTAAAATCGTTAGGAGTGACAGAGGAGGAGAATGTGATGCACCATTTAATATGTTCTGCTCTGAACATGGAATAGTTCATCAGACAACTGCTCCTTACTCACCCGAATCAAACGGTAATGCAGAGCGCAAGAACCGAACTTTAAAGGAGATGATGAATGCCTTGTTGTTGAATTCTGACTTATCCCAAAACACGTGGGGGAAGCGTTGCTGACTGCCAACTACATTCTCAATAAAATACCTCACAAGAAAACCGGCAAGACACCATACGAACTGTGGAAAGGTAACGTACCAACGTATAAATACCTCAAAATATGGGGGTGTCTAGCAAAAGTGGCAGTACCTAACCCGAAACAGGTTACCATCAGACCTAAGACGATTGATTGCATATTCATAGGCTATGCACACAACAGTAGTGCATATCGGTTCTTGGTATACAAATCAGATATACCGGATATCCATGTGAATACAATAATGGAATTAAGGAATGTTTCCTTCTTTGAACACGTGTTTCCGTGCAAGGATACTACGTACCCCAAACGTACACGTGAACAAAGGAATTCAAGCACTTCGGTTGATGAACCAGAACATGATAATGATAAGCCTAGACAAAGTAAATGGGCTAGAACATTAAAATCATTTGGTCCTGACTTTGTAACGGCCTTTCTGTTAGAGAATGAGCCCAGAACTTTTAAAGAAGCCATGTCTATGCCTGATGCTCCTATATGGAAGAAAGCAATCAAAAGTAAAATAGACTACATTATGCAAAATCATACATGGGAGTTAGTCGACATGCCTTCTGGATATAAAGCTCTAGGATGCAAATGGATTTTCAAACAAAAATTGAAACCAGATGGTTCAATAGAGAAGCATAAGGCAAGACTTGTGGTAAAAGGATTTAGGCAAAAGAAAGGCCTAAATTTCTTTGATACATATTCCCCAGTTACAAGAATAACTTTCATAAGAATGTTGATAGCTATTGCAGCTCTACGTAACCTGGAAATACATTAAATGAATGTTAAAACTGCATTTCTAAATGGGGACTTAGAAGAAGAAATATACATGAAACAACCTGAGGGGTACGTTATTCCTAGACAGGAAAACAAGGTGTGCAGGCTTGTAAAATTCCTGTACGGCCTGAAACAAGCTCCAAAGTAGTGGCATGCAAAATTTGACAATATTATGATGTTAAATAGTTTCAAAATAAATGAATGTGATAAGTGTATCTACATCAAAGATACTCCAAATGGATACATTCTGGTCTGTCTGTCTGTAGACGACATGCTCATTATTAGAAGCAATAACGACATTATCAAACAAACTAAGAACATGCTTAGTGGCAAGTTTGACATGAAAGATTTGGGAGTTGCAGATGTCATACTAGAAGTCAAAGTTTCCAGGACATCTGAGGGAATTACTCTGTCTCAAGCTCATTATGCTGAGAAAGTACTTGAAAGATTCAAGAATTACTCCAATGGGACAGGAAAAAGTCCAGTCGATCCCAGTCTTCACTTGTTCAAAAACACAGGCGAGGGTATATCCCAACTAGAATATGCACGTGTAATCGGTAGTCTGATGTACCTAACAAACTGTACAAGACCGGACCTAGCACATTCGGTAAATATACTGAGTCGCTACACGAGTAATCCAGAACGAAGTCACTAGAAAGGAATAACTAGAGTATTAAACTACTTGCGACATACTCAGAGTTATGCGCTGCATTACACTAGATATCCAGCAGTACTAGAAGGCTACAGTGATGTCAACTGGATATCGGACTCCAAGAACTCAAAATCCATAAGTGGATATGTCTTCACACTTGGTGGTGCAGCTGTGTCATGGAAATCCTCTAAACAAAAGCTATTGGCTAGATCCACCATGAAATCTGAGTTTATTGCTTTAGACAAAGCGGCAGAGGAAGCAGAATGGCTTCGAAACTTTTTAGAGGATATTCCTATGTGGGAAAAACCAGTGTCTGCTTTATGTGTACACTGTGACAGCCAATCGGCTACAGTACGGGCACTGAGTTTTATGTATAATGGTAAGTCTTGTCATATCAGAAGGCGACACAAAACTATTAGATAACTGCTCTCAAATGGAGTAATCTCTATACAATATATAAAATCGGCCGACAACCTAGCGGATCCATTTACTAAAGGTCTGTCGCGAGAGCAGGTTGTGAGTTCATCAAGAGTAATGAGTTTAAAGCCTATGACGAAAGAAGATACTTGATGGAAATCCTACCTAGGAATTGAAGATCCTAAGATCTAAGTTCAAAAGGACAACTAAATTTTGTTGAATCGATAAGAGCACTGAGAGATTAAAATCTCATACCCACTCTTAGGATGATAAAACAGTGCTGCCTACAAAGAGTTAGGATAAGTTTGGCTTTTAATGATTCCCATAGCTTTGAAATAAAAGTGGGGTATAGCAGGATACTCTTTATGGGCAATCACCTTGTGAATGTGAAATGGGGCCGTTTCTAGGAGAATGAAGAGAGGCTACATTCTCCAAGTTCACTCACGATTAACCAGGGATGTTCAAGGCCAAAATGAACACAACAAGAGAACTTAGTTCTGTGAGGAGATAAAATTGTGTGATAGTTATTGTCTAGGTTCACATCAAAGCCCGGGTAGTTCAAGACATCATGATCACTACCTGGTCAAGTGATTCTGATAGCTACTTATTAAGGGTGGTTCAAAGTTGAAAATTACTATCATTTCTGATGCAGTGATTTTCCGATTGTACTCTCAGAGTTTTTCTGTCATTTTTTTTGTTTTTATGTCGTATCTGGATTACATAGTCTGGTCATTTCCATTCACGTGGGGGATTGTTGAAATTAATTTTTGCAGTTTCAAGGCCGTATTCCGTCAGGCTCCGGCCACTGGCGGCGCCGGAAAATGAGTGGATTGCGATTCTCTCGACGAGTACTATTCCGTGGTGTACTCACTTGCCAAAAATGAATTCCGTATGAATGAGAAATGTTGGTCCAAAGTTGGGTACTTGAAATGTACTAACTTGGCAACTTGGAGAAAATGGATAGTCCCATATCGAAAATTGGGAAAGATTTTTTCTAGTATATATACTAGAAAACTGGACTAAAGGGCGTGGCCCGAGGGTTACCACTAACGTGTAGTGGAGAGAAGATTTAGCCAAAATGATAAACACACACGTGCGCTCTGGCTCTGGCTCTGGCTTAATTTTTTTTTTTTTTGCCCAGACAATTTTTTTTCCCCCAGTGAACTGATGAGGCTTTTCAAATTCGGTAACTGATACCATTACTCTGTAACCAGTTATGAATCTGAACCACCACTCTGCTGTTGCAGAGTAATGGGTATCTGAAGAGTCTTCATTTTCTCTTATAAAGGCTACTGAATCATGTCTGCCAAAGGTAGTCTTTTTGATAATCCGAACTTTCTTCTTCTTCTTCTTCTTCTCCTCTATGTCAACTGAGAGTACATCACAGGCAGCAGTTCGCTGGAATCTCTGAAGCAAGGGTGCTGCTCTTCAGGGAATGTACAGTTGTATCCTGGAAAGCAATTCGCCAGCCACCGTCACGCTACGGGGCGAATTTTACTTTAAGGAGAGAGATTTTAATCTCGACTCTATACAAAGCATTTGGTTTACTAATTTTCATTATTATATTTCTGTTCTTCACAAATGCTGTTAGTATTTTTCGTATTTATAAAACCGAGTTCTAACACTTTGAACATACAAAATTATGTTTTACTGAAAAGTAGAGTATCACAATATATGAGCTTTTGAGATAATTGCTAAGTACTGGCAAGGCTCGTGGCAAACATTTTTCACGGTTAACGAAAAATTACAAGTTCAATATCGGAAGTATGTAGATATATAAATAAATTATTAAAAATAAAATTTTGTCCGTTTTTTCTTAGAAAAAATCGTCAACTTTAGGACAATTATTCGAACTTTTCTTCATTTCATGAGAAAATCCAATTTTTATACTTTTGAGTATTAGAAATGAGAATACGAAGTTCAAATAATAGGAGTTAGTGTTACACAATAATTATTGATATCTTATTTTTTGTAGGGGTGGACAACTACTATCCGAACCGAACAATCCGAACCAATCTAATCCGAACCAACCGGTTTTTAACTGAACCAATTGGAAGTTTGGATTGGCCCGGTTCTTTATCTTCAATAACCAACTAGACCGGTTCGTTGTTGGATGTGGTTTTCAAATAACCGATGAAACCGAACCGACCGTATCTCTATGCAATAATCGATGAACCCGAACCGACCGTACATCTATGCATAAGTCTATAAAAAAAATATAATTCTCCTTTAATTTCTTGAATATACAAATAGTCATTTCTAATTTTCTTGGAGATACAAATAGTATTCTTTAATTTTTCAATACAAACCAAGCAATTGTTCTACCTATTTTTGATTCTCCATAATCTTGTGTGTTATGTTGTTCAGAAATGCTTGATTTACAGTGTGTCCCAACTTAATAGAATCATGAAGTTGATGTAACATTTAGTAGTTACTTTAATCAAGTCAAGCAGAAATTATTTTCTAAATCTTTTTTTATTGTACCTGAAATTCAAGTAGCTATGCTTATTGATGTTTCTTTTATGATAATAAACTAAGATTATAAAAGTATGCAAGTGAAAAAACAGTTTATCTCACCTATTTAAACGTCATCATCTCAAATAATTAGTATAAAATTCATTAACTTGTGGTTTTATGAATCTTCATTTTAAATTCATTTATGAATAACAAATAACTGGTTGTTTCTTAAGTTTGATTGAAGTTGAACGTTTAAATTTCAACAAAATTATGAATGATGTTGAAGGTGAAAAGTAGCATGCCAAACCGACCATCCAATCCAATCCAAACCGAGCTTAATCGGCTTGGATGGAAACCGATCCAATTAAGATTCGGATTGGTTGCGAATGAGAAAATTAAAAAAACCGATCTTCTTTGGATCGGTGGTGGATGGTCCATATTAGGTCGGATACCGACCGATGCCCACCCCTAATTTTTAGGCTGAAATCACTAAAATTTTCACCAATTTGTAAAACAGAAAAAATCACCACATAATTAGAGTTGTCTTAGAGCATCCCCCGGTCGTTTTTGCTATTTTGCCAAATATCGCAAAATAAAAAATAACAAAAAGAGCAATTTTCTGCAGTCGTGGTATGCTATAAATTGAGAAAGAAATATAAAAAAATGAGCTAGGACGGAATATCTTGTTCCGTCCATTTTTTTAAAAAAATTACATAAAGTTTAAGTTCATCAACTAATAATTAGATATTAAAATAGTTAAATCAAATATTAAAATATATACTAATTAACCTACTTAATACACAAACCTAGATTAAATGGTTTAAAACCCCCACCATTTGAGCTGGACGGGTGTCCCGTCCAAGCTATTTTTAGCTTAAGACCGGACAACATGTCTCGATTGAGATTTTTCCTTTTTTTAAAATTTATTTTTTAATGGGACAGTACAACATGTACCGTCCGATCATTAAAAAAAAGTCAGATGAAACAACTTATTTCGTTTGATCCTTAAATTAAAAAAAGACAAGGGACGGAACAACATGTTTCGTCCCCTACAATTTGAGAATCGTCATTTCGTTTCTCAAATTTGAGAAGCGCCTGTAACAATTTTTGCCAAAATATGACAAAATAGCAAACGACTGCAGACATCAATATGGTAATTTGGCAAATATAGAAAACGACTGTGGATGCTCTTAGATGGCAATCAGAGCATACACAGTCATGTGGCATATTTGTATACTATGCATTTTTTTTTTAGCAATTAGAGCGTTGCAATCGTTTAGTATTTATCCATTTTTAACTTTTTGCTACAATAGAATGATATATTTTAGAGGATACATAGCAATATGCAGTAATATTTTTTTGAGATCGGACGAAACATGACATCATGTTTCGTCCGATGAAATTAGAATTCCGAATAATTATACCCCCCCCCCCCCCCCCCCCCCCCCCCCCCCGGAAAAGAAGAAGTTCCTCCTCCTCCAGGAAAAGAAGAAGAAGAAGAAGAAGAAGAAGAAGAAGCTCGGACGAAACTTCATGTTTTTTCCAGAGCCCAGGATTGCAAAATTAGTGATTTTTTGGGGTTCTACGGGTTGAATTGCATATGATTTTTCATGGATTATTGATTAAGACCATTAGATTATCCATGGATTATTGATTGACTCATGATTTTCTATGGGTCACTAAACTATAGAAAAAAATAAAAAATCATGTAAAGCGACGGGCAAATCATGATGTTTCGTCTGTCGATTTTTTCCCCCTTTCTGACGAAACATCTTGTTTCGTCCAAAAAAAAAAAACTATTTAGAAAAAAAAAAATGGGACGAAACATCATGTTTCGTTCAATCAATTTTTCATCTCCTTTTGTATTTCTATTTTAGCATTTCATGACTAGAACGAAACCACAAATTGCTATTTTTATTTATCCATTTTGTCATTTTTTAGCTTTCATGACTGTGGATTCTCTTAGGGTATCTTGGAAGGGATATCTTCAAGTGCAACGTCACTTCCCTCCCAAAATAATAATAATAAAAAGGTCGGTGGGATTGTGAAGACACCGGGTCTTGATCAAGACCCGGGCCACATGGTCTTGAGCAAGACATAGAGTTGTTACTTTGATCTGATACCAGGACCGATCCGAACCTGACATTGGACTGGAACCAATCCGATCTATATGGATCCGGGTCCTAAGATAAGATCCGATGCACTTCCATGTCCGGGTCCGCTCATAATAGATCTGACCCGGACCCGGATCGTTTAAAAAATATCTCCAAAAATATGAAATTTGAATAATAAAGTTATAGGAATATACATGTAAATAGTAATTGTTAAAGATAGATTGTAAATATAATATTTATTCATGTAGTTAAGTGTAAAAATTATTGGAACTGTAGGGTATCGAGTGCAAAAAAACTTAAGTGCAAATATTTATTTTCCGCTACCGGACCCGACGGGTATATTTTTTTAACAAGGACGCAGACCCGGATCCGGATCCGGACCCGATTCTCAAAAGTCCGGATCCGGATAGTGGAGGACCCGACCCGATATGATCGATACCAGCTCTAGGTATAACTTGGGTTTTTAAAAAAATAAAAATATTTTGGGGTATCTTCAAAATTGAAGATACCTCCATTGGGGGTGCTCGCAGATTTAGTGAGTTTTTGTTGATTTGTGATGCTTTATTCGTTATTCGACAATGACTATAACAATTGGGCATGGAACCTTACATAGCTATCGCCTCTTTATTGCTTATTGCAAGTCCAATTTGGAATCTGAACCGAATCCCTTTCCTCACTTTTGACATTTCCTGAGAACGACAATTGAGCTTTGCGTAACCAACTATTATACTCCACTTATTTTTTGCACTCATTTATTTTTACCATTTTTTTTTTTCTTTTGTTGAGTTCATGGATAAAGTCAAAGGACAGCAGCCTACAACCATCTTTATTAAAACAGAGTAATAAACAACGGAAAATTTTACAAGCAGTAAAATTAGAAATGAAAAATGTGGCACATCCATCAAAAAAGAGCCTAACACAGCAAAGAGGCAAATCTTTCTTTTACCAAGTTTGATTAGCACAAAAATGTACTCATCAACCCGTTAAGTATCGAACATTTAATATACTAAGTATAACAGAATTATTGATGTTGAAAAGAAAATAAAATTACCTCCATCAGAGCATCCACAACGGTTTCTCTCAAATATGATAAAATGATAATCTGAGAAATAGCATATAGCGAGTGTGTGGTTAACGGTTGTTTACTATAATTTTAAAAAATTAGTAAAAAAAGATTATCGGACAAAACTTGTTGTTCCGTCCGAAAAGTATTTTTAAGTTGTTAGTAAAATTAAAATAGTGTTAGTTAGTAAATAGTAATTAATTAATTAATTAGTGATTAAAATAATACTAAACCATTATTAAATTAAACATAAAAGGTGAGTGCCTAAATTAATGGGTTAGGGATGTGGCTGATGGTGACATCCCTCAAACAGGACATGTTGTCCCGTTTCTCACAGTTTTGAGATCGGATGGGACAACATGTCCCGTCCGATGCCTATTTAATTTTTTTGTCGGAAAAAAATGTTCCGTTTGATCTTTTTTTTGAAATTTTTTTAATAACAATAAACGGGATGAGACAACTTGTTTCATCCGATCCTATTAAAAAAAAATAATAATAAGGACGAAACAACATGTTCCGTTCCTTATATTTTGAGAATTCGCAAAAAATTTCTCAAATATGAGAAGCGACTATAGCGACTTTGGCAAAAAATAGGAAAATAGTAAACCTACGTGGCTGCTATTTGCCATTTTTTTGGTTAAAAATGGCAAACATAGCATATCGTTGTGGATGCTCTCATATGCATGAAAATAAAATAAAATAAAATAAAATGCATGTTCACAGAATCTCATTCAACTTGCATATATTGGAAAAAATTGTAGAGCAGAAGAGCAAAAGATGACGAAAAAAGAGATTCCCAACCACAGACCCTCCTTCCACAACCACAGAAGCATTCAAACCCATACTGCTCCCTCTCGCCCCATGGCTAAGAGAGGAAGAGAGGATGAAGACCCCAAGCACCGTGAGTCGGGACACCGCAGGATCGACCCCAGAGGGCAGCGGTCTCCTCCCCCCCCGCGATGCGCGCCCTGGCCATAGAGGTACAGAGCAGTACCCCCCCTCTCGCCACGAGCATAGAGCTCCGGTGAAGGGAGTGGAACGCTCTCCCATCGAGAGGGGCGGAGCTGCGAGGCATTCGGCCTCACACCACAGAGACTCCTACCTGGATGCTGTTAAGAGAGGGACAGAGAGCCCACGAGAGGGTAGAGAAGCGGGAAGATGAAAGACCACCGGAGAGAGATGCCCCGGTGAAGAAAATTGACGATGACGGGGAATGGATCCTCGTCAAGCCAAAGCGTGTTAGAAAGGAGGAGAGGAGAACGGAGAAGTCGTCGTCCTCAGCCTCTACAGGACAAGCCACGGCCAAGAAGACGGCTATGTGCCATAAGTGCGCGGAGAGAGGACACTCCATCCACGACTGCCCTAATGATTGGTTCTGTTATGCGTGCAAGAAATACGGACACATCTCCAAGAGCTGTCCCCGTATAACGACGTCGGGGAGCGTGCATTCCAAGCCAAGTGCTGAGTACCCCGTCACTGGTGCATGCAGTACCCCGGCCAGGGCGGGATCCGAAGAGAGTATTGATGGGAGAAGAAGGGTGATTAGGGAAGTGATTACTCCGACGCTATTGATGGCCGACTTTGAGAATCGGTTCTCCAACTCCATTCTTCTCAAGATCCACACTGGTTTTCCAACACTTGAAGCCATCAAAGACCTCCTCTCCGACAGTGTTAGGCCGATCTCAAGACTTGATTGGAATGTGATTAAAGTTAAGGACGATGTCTTTATGGTGTTTTGCAAAACGGACGAAATCACTCGTGAGCTCTTGGCTATTGGGAGCCTCGAAGGGGAGGATTTTTACATCACGCTGAGTAGATGGTCCAGAGATTTCGGCGCGTTGAAGGTGGACGCGCGTTCGTCGATTTGGCTTCGTCTCTTTAACCTCCCGTTTCATTGTTGGGTTCGGTCAGGTTTTCAAAACTTGGTCCATAGCTTTGGCTCCCTTATTAACATCGACAAGAACACTACTTTCCTCCTTAGAAGAGAATACGCTAGGATTCAAGTGGGAGTTGATGACACGAGTTTGATCCCTTCAGTGATAGTGACACTATTTGAAGATGTTAAATATGAGGTTAAGGTGACAGTAGAAAGGAAGAAGAAAGTCTCGTTTCGGAGCTCGCCGGAATATTCGGGATCTAATTCTGATGCAGGTTTCAAACAAAGAGGGAAGGAAGAAGATGGACGTGCACCTTTGGATCAATCCGCTTCAAATCACAGCCGTTTCCTACAGGGTCACTCCAAATTCATTGATGGGAAGCAAGCCCCACCGCCAGATCAGAACAAGGAAGATCGGAGCTGTCCAATACACCAAACAGCAGAAGTCTCCTCACGGGATCCGTTGGCAGGGGGCAGTTCGACTGCAGAGGAGCGGAACAGCGGATAGGCTCAGTCAACACATGGGCGCTGGTACCAATGTACTAGGTTCTGTACAAGATGGGACGTATGAGAAGGGGGCCTTTCATAGTGTCACAGGTGCGGGTCCCCATGAGATAGGTACTATCCATGACAGCAGTAGACTTGATCCATTGCAGCGCCAACAAGCTAAAGGAAAGCTCAATCAGGATAGCTGTCAAGTCACTGTGCTGGACTCTTCGAAAGCTGAACGCAGTGTTGGGCTCGAGGAAAACATGACCGATGGGGCGCAATTGACTGGGGGGGCCCACTAATAGACAAACAGAAATTTTAAGCCTCTCTACTGCAGACTTCAAGGACGCTTTAGATAAGGCAGTTAAGGCTATTACTCAAAGCATCCTTATGTCTGAGCCGGGCCCATGGATCAGAAACCAAGAGACAGAACCGACAGTGGTTAATAATTTCCACATTGGAAGCCCATCGGGACTAAAAACAAATGCTTCGGGAGAACAGATAGGGGAGGATGTAGGGGAACCAGATGGACAGGATAGGAACCATCAATCCGACGACAAAAGAGACCAAGGTCAAGGGGAGAGCCACCCAGAGTTAGTGGAGGATTTCTCGACGGTGGAAGGCATTATTGGGGCGCTGGAAGATGTAGGGGGGGAGATTATGGAATCGGACAGCGAATTTGAGAAATGGGAAAAACAAGTGAAGGCTCTAACTCCAGGTATTCAGGATAGCGCGGAGACCGAGGGTGGGGAAGCGGTGAAGGGATTTGAGGAATCAAAAAGGAAAAGCAAGAGGCAAATCGACAGATGGGGAGCTAAAGGTCCTAGTGAAGAGGACCTGATCAGGTCGGCAGCAAAAGCCAAGGAGCCAATGTCCTGCCTGCGGAGGTTCGTTCTCAATTCTTAGTTTTGTCTCTGATGCAATGCTTATTTATTATGCTAGTATGTTTGGTTTAAATATGGGTGCGACAGCCATAGAACAAAGTAGTAGAGTACGAATTATAAGGGAGGAAGCCTATAGGTTAAGTCTATAGGTTTCCAAGGATAGGGAGATAGGATAGATTTTCTTTAAATTGTTTAACCCATGAGTTACATCTTCTGGAACGTGAGAGGGATGCGCTCCAAAGTCAAAACTAGACTAGTGAACGACACTATAGCTAGGATTAAACCAATTTTGTGTGCCTTTCAAGAGACTAAGATTGCGGACCAGACGGGTCATGACTTAGAGGGGCTTAGGACTCTAAGAGATTTTGTATGGCGGTTTAAACAAGCTAGGGGTATGTCGGGTGGTATCACAATAGGTGTTGACTCTAAGGTATTTGATATAAGAGAGGCTTTCGTCGACGATTTCTCGGTCACCCTGGTCATCAAGCGAAAGCGAGATGGCTGGGAACACATGGTCACCTCGGTATACAGCCTTTGTACCCCGAGTCAAAGACACGGGTTTTGGGCGAAAATACGAAGCATCAGAGATAGATGGGTGGGCCCGTGGATCATCGACGGTGACTTTAACATCACCAGATTTGCTAACGAACACAACGGTAGGGGATCTAACGAGAGGGACAGACAACATTTCAACAATGTCATCAACAACCTTAGTCTTATTGAGATTCAAGCGAGCGATCGGCGATTCTCCTAGACTAACATGCAGGCGAATCCGATCCTAACTAAACTAGATCGAGTGTTGGTGTCCACGAACTGGGAGGCATTATTCCCACTAGCAACAGTGAGATCAATTCCAAGATTTACATCTGATCACGTCCCACTGGTCCTTGAGTGGGAGACGGACCGGAGGGAAGGTCGGCGCCAATTTAGATTCGAGAAGGCGTGGATGATCAATCCTAACATCTCTGTTGTCATTAAGGACTGCTGGAAGATGGCAACGCCGGCAAACGACGCTATATCTAGATGGATCATCAAACTTCGCCGGCTGAGGAAGCGCTTAAAGAGAAAGAAATAAAAGAGCGGTTAGGAAGGAGAATTCAAGAATTAGAAAAAATCGAAGAGGTTAGAGATTTGCTTCAGGGAGAATTTGACGAGCTGACCGGTAGTAGGGCGGAGATTTATAGAATTGGAGAGATGGAGGAATGCTATTGGAGGCAGAGATCGAGGATTCAATGGCTTAAGGAAGGAGATGCAAACACTGCATTTTTTCACAAGGTGGCCAACGGTAGAAAGCGACAAAATCGAATCAGGGGCCTATTTGTGGAAGGAGTATAGACAGAAGAGGAATCTGTTATTAGAAACCACATTGATAATTCATTCAAAGATCTGTTGGGAAGGAAGAGAGCGCTACGATGCGAATTAAACCCCGATGTGGGGAACGAGGAACCGGCTGAGGGATGTGAGAGACTAGAAGAGCCATTCACGGAGGAGGAGGCTCTAGGGGCTATCAAGGCTTTGGGTCAAGATAAAGCTCCTGGGCCCGATGAATTCCCGATTTTCTTCTACAGCAAATTTTGGAACATCATTAAGAATGACCTGATGGATATCTTCCATGAGTTCTACAAGGGGAGAGGCACAGGTGGAGAGACTTAATTACGCGAATGTGGTTCTGATACCGAAGAAAGTAGAAGTGCTTTCGTTTAAGGATCTCAGACCTATCAGCCTACTTAATGGGGTCTTTCAAGATTATTACTAAGGCTTTAGCCAGTAGATTAAACCCAATCCTAAATGAAATCGTCGGGGAAGCTCAAAGCGGATTCGTGAAAGGAAGGGACATTCTAGATAGCATCGCATCGGCTCACGAAATGGTGTTTAGAGGGAACAAAGACAAAGTCGACGGGTTCCTTTTGAAGCTAGATTTTGAAAAGGCATACGACACGGTAGAATGGGATTGTGTGGATGAGGCAATGAAACTTAAAGGCTTCGGGGATAAATGGAGGCTATGGATGAAGATGTGCGTCAGGCACGGCAAGTCCTTCGTACTCCTAAATGGATCGATAGGAAAGGAGATCAGATGTCAGAGAGGACTGCGACAGGGCGACCCGCTATCACCGCTTATCTTTGCTATAGTGGCCGACGGATTGTTTGAAATGAACAAAAGAGGTATAGAGGTTGGGCTGACAAAAGGTGTTTCGGTAAAAGGAATCGCAGAACCGTTGTCAATCCTCCAGTATGCGGATGACACCTTACTGTTCGGACTGGCAAAGGTGGAAGAAATCATGTCTATACGGATTCTTCTAAGATGCTTTGAATTCTGGTCGGGTCTCGCCGTTAATCTACAAAAGAGTTGCATTACTGCATTGAGTAACTCCAATGAGGGAACTGCAGATCTTACCTCAACATTATTGTAGTGCGAGAAGAAGGACTGGATTCCACTGGTGGAAAAGATTGAGAAAAAATTATCTGGATGGAAAGGGAAATTTCTATCATTGGGAGGTAGACTAACCCTTATCAACTCCGTTCTCAGTAGCATACCCACATACCTGATGTCGATCTATGAGATTCCAAGTAGGGTTATCGAAAGAATCAATAAATGAAGGCGGAATTTTTTATGGAAAGGAACAAGAGACGTTAATAAGGGCATCAACCTTATCAGATGGGACAGAGTTTGCAAGAAGAAAGAATTCGGAGGTCTGGGGATCCTGAACCTGAGAGATATGAACAAGGCGCTTCTGTCCAAGTGGTGGTGGAAGATGCACAAACAACGCAAAGCGTGGTGGAGCAACTCGTTCATGAGATACCGCAGGAGGAAGAATGTCAGATTTGGAGGAAAACAGAAGCATGCTAAGGTTTCAGGTATCTGGAAAGGAGTGGCAAAGGTGGGAGATATCTACCATACGAACACGAAATGCAAGCTGGGGAAAGGAAACAGCATTAGATTCTGGAAAGACAAATGGTGCGGAGATAATACTTTACAATCACTCTATCCCGAACTGGCATCGGCAGCTAAGAGGGAGGATGCCTTGGTAGTGGACGTCTGGAAGAACAGAGGCCTAACGCTGGAACTCAAGGGAACCCTTTCAAATGAGGGACAGGAATAGTTGCTTAGGCTCCAGGTGTTTCTGCGAGAAGAGGTGCCTCAAGATAGGCCTGAGGAGGACATCAGAGAGTGGATAATAGGGGAAAATAGATTGTTTTCCGTGTCAAACATGTACGGATTCCTTAACGATGGAGGATTGAGGAACTCACGGGCAAGCAATATATGGAAGACTAAATCCCCTCCTAAAGTAAAAGCTTTTCTGTGGTTGGTTCTTAACGACGGTATCCTCTCCAAGGGCAACCTTAAGAAACAAAAGATTCTGAATGACACTACGTGCCAGCGCTGTAACTTGGAGGAAGAGGACACAAATCACATTTTCTTTGTCTGTCCTAGAGCTAGGTTGGTTTGGGAGGTCATGGGTCTAGGCTTTCTCACCAATGCAATCCCGACATCCACCGATGACGTATGGGGGGAATGGAGAACAACTAATATTAACATAGAATATAGAATTCTCTGGGATATTACTGTTGGGGCAATCTTGTGGACACTATGGCTAGATAGGAATGACTTTTGCTTTCGCAATACTTCATGCTCTTTTCATATGCTACTTCATAAATTGCAAGCTCTAATACATGCCTGGACAGGTCAAGCAGGGGCAAGGAAGAAGCCCAGAACGGAGGGATCTCAGTAGTGGAGCAAGGACCCTAGGCGGGATGGATCATAGCTAAGATTATTCAGTTATAATTCCCGGAAAGTGTGGAAGGGTATTGTATTTCCTTTGGAGAATTTTAATGTATTTCCTGTAGCAAATTATATTTTGGGAAGGTTATCTGGTTATAGATTGTAAGGGGGATTTCGTTCTTCTGAACTATTTTGTATGTTTCGTTAACAATCATTAATGAGACCCGTGACTATAGTCACTTTATTTCAAAAAAAAAACTTGCATATATTGGAAATTTTCCTTCAATCTTCATCTCGGTTATGATCTTCTATTTCATATGTTTGTCTATACACTCCATTTTTTTTTATTTTTTATAATTTTATAATTTTATAATTTTATAATTTTATAATTTTTTAATTTTTTTAATTTTTATTAATTTTTAAATTATTTTTTGCATGAGCGAGAATGACATCCCACGTGTTTCATTAGCGAAACAAATTACTAATACAAGTATCAGACATACAAATCATGTATACGGCAGACTAGGAGCATGAGGTTCATACCACCAAAAGTTTTTTTTTTTTTTGATGAAACGGATAGAGTCACAGACTCACCAAAAGTTTACAATATTACCAAAAGTTTAGTAATAAAGAAATAAACATCCTATCCTATATCTCATATGGGAAAAAAAAGGTTACAATATAACCAAAATTATCCTAGTTACTTTTTTCATGCATTACAGACAAAAACTCAATGGTAGCAATTTGGACAATTTGATGGAAAAATGCCAGATTAAATTTCAAAAAATAAAAATAAAAACTCTCACATATGGAAGATTTGAACCGAAAATCTTCTTTATATTAGTTATGTACATACGTTGCACATGTTGGTAGGCCTTCTCCCATTATAATATTAGAGATAGAGATATATAAGTTTAAAAAGAGGGGCGGGGGATCTGCATGACTCAAATTTCTGTGCAGCATCCTTTCGTACGTCTCTCCTGGTTTTAGGCAATCCACCTCTTCCAGCTTCCACTCCTCCTCCGAAATTTCAGCTCTGGTTTTTCCTTATATTCCTACTACATTATTCTCATTCCCATTTTCCCGTTCAAAACTGTTCGTTAAAAATTGATTAATATCTCCCAATTTTTTTCAATTTTTAACGAATTTTTTTGACGGAAAATACTACAATATTGGTCTGAATTCCTGAGAGCCTTACTAGCTTCCATTTTGAGATATACATTATATTAGCATTACCACTACTTTCTGATCTCGAAGAATTAGAGACCCTGCAAACTTCCTTCGTTCTTCGTCAAATCAACTAGCTAGGTTTTTCTTTGGTGCAATTTATCCTTTTTTTTTCTTTTGTTATTTATCGATGTATAACATTATTATTATTATTATTATTATTATTATTATTATTATTATTATTATTATTATTATTATTATTATTATTTTTCAATTGAAATTCGCTCAGTTTTTTGTTCCGAGTATTGGTCATGAAGTAGTTTCTTTTGAATTATGTTTGAAATGTCCTACATATTTGTAATATTCTTAGAATGAATGCAATGTAAACAATATTAACATTTGGTCGTTTCAATAACCCAAAATTGTTGAAGGAACATCAGGCTTTATTGTTGTACAATGTTTCTTTTGATATCTTATTTTAATGAGTCTTCCTACCATTTTCTCAATAAATAAATATTTTTTTGGGGTGCAAATTATGAAATAAATTGGATGCTTGATGTTATCTATTACCATGAACTTATTATAAATTTTTATTTATTTAAATTTTCTTTTTTGCATTGCAGTGTTGATCATAGAGCTTGGAATTCAACTTGTATTGGTTAGGGAGTGTTGGACAATTTTCTAGCTCTTCCGTGGATATCAAATCAGTTATCAATATTTGAATAAGGTTTTGGGAATGGGTACAAAGATTTCAGTAAGAGAGCAGAATGGACAACGCCATTTCAAGTCTGCGCTCTACTCTGCATTCTTCGAATGGGCGTTGATGATTCTATTATTCATCAATGCCCTGTCATCCTATTTGATGCACAAATTTGCTCGCTACTGCAAGCTACCAACTCCATGTATACTATGTGCAAGGCTTTATAGTAAACAGCCATGCCTGTTTAAAGAATTGACTTGTCAGGGCCATAAGATGGAAGTTGCGTCGCTTGCATACTGTCATACTCACCAAAAGCTCGCCAATGCCAACAAGATGTGCGATAGCTGCCATCACGCATCGGAGGGTAGAGTTGGTGCAAATCATAATGGAGGTTTAAATGGAAAAAATTATAAACTACTTCCTGTAGTACCAAAGAAGGATGTTGAGACCGAATTAAGGCGCTGTTCATGTTGCGCTGTGCAATTCAAGAGTAGGCCGTGTACACTGCAAAACAAACCACCTAGATGTATTGAAGTTGCTTCCTTACCCGGTTCACTCCCTAGAAATAGAGTTGCCAAGGAGATTGGTAAGTCTTTGAGGTCACTTGCAAATTATCATACAGGTGATCACAGTTTTGAGAGGCTACCTCAGGTTGGGTACAAGATGGCTGCTTCCGACTCTGACTCAGAGGTTCCTTTTAACGATGATCTTGATGATGATAATGATGTGCGATCACAAGTTAGTGGTGCGGATATGAGGGAAGAGCTTCTATCTCGGTGTTTGCAAGCAACAGCACCTACTAGTACCGAAACTTTGATTCAAGAAATTCCCGATGACATGATCCTTGACAAGAAAGTGATTCACCATTCTTCAATCACGCCTGCAGAGAGTTGTCGTTTGATCAATAAAAGGAATTCTCTAGCAAGTGATTCGCAATCCATAGTGGAAAACGGGAATGGTCTTGAGGATGATATGAGGCCGAGTCATCCTAAATCATCTGAAATAGCCTTCAGCTCAAAATGTAAGTTATTAATTTGTTATATATCATATATGTTTATAGATTGGTGTACTCGTACGTACATGCATGTTTTACACAAGTTCGAATCATGAATATGCTAGCTGTTGTTTAATTGCCTGCCTACCAAAATGTGTGGAATTCTTTTAAACTTTTTCGTTCATGAATATTTGTTCTTTATGAAGCTTTTAATTAACTCGATTGTATCCTACGAATTTAAAATTTTCCTGCAGATTAATTAGTTTAACTTCTATTATGCTTTTACTGAACGTTTTTTTGTTTGTTTTCGCAGTAGATTTTCCTGACGTCTCCGATTCTTTATCAGCTGGGGATGCTATCAGAGCTCTAAGTCCAGCCGATATAACCATGAGAGTGAACCAAATTATGAATGATAAGCTTGCCGCAGGTACTAGGAGCCCACTTCCATCTCCTGCCGCGTCGACTGAATTTTTATCGAGAGAACAAGCTTCAAGAGTTCCTGAAGAATTAAGGTCTCGACTACTGTCTCAAATATCTAGTGCTCGATGGATGGAATTCCCTACTAATGAAATGAACTTGAGCGCTAGCCCTCGAATAAATGGACAAACGGATGAATATTCCAAATTCATGATCGATTATCCTAATTTCCAGTTTAAAAAGTCCTTGAGTGATCGATGTGAGTCGGTCCTGGATTCTTTGGATGGAAGCCTTATCATGAGCGAAATAGAAGGCGAAGGTGCAGTAGATCGGTTGAAGCGACAGATTGAGGTGGATAGAAAGTCCATTTGCGTTCTGTACAAAGAACTGGAGGAAGAAAGAAATGCTTCAGCTATTGCTGCAAACCAAGCTATGGCAATGATAACTAGATTGCAGGAAGAGAAGGCAGCAATGCAGATGGAGGCATTGCAGTACTTAAGAATGATGGAAGAACAAGCTGGGTATGATCAAGAAGCACTTCAGAAGTTGAACGATTTACTTGCTGATAGGGAGAAGGACATACAAGACCTCGAAGCTGTGATTGAGACCTACAGTAAGCAGTACGGAGGCGAACCTTTGATGGGTAGAGTACTTGTTGATTCCGCATTTGATGCAGAAGAGAGCAGGGATCAGTATACTCATGATCAGTATATTAGTACACCTAAGTTCATGAGATCCCGAGGCCGTGAGAATAGGAAGACCTTAATGAGGAATACATTAATGTTGGACTTCGATGAGGAGAAGGCCTATATTTCGTCGTGCTTGAGAAGATTGGAGAGGAAGCTTCAAATGATTGCAAATGGCGGAACAACAACAACTGATCATCGTGATGTCGGTACTGCACTCAATGCAATAAAAGAATTAGACAACAACTTTAGTCCTACAACTAGTTCACTTTTAATGGATCAGACTACTACTACTACTACTACTACTACTACTACTACTACTACTACTTCAAGGCCCCCCGAGTTTTCTGTGCCATTTGAGGAAGATGATCAAAAGGGAACAATAGTTGTGCCTGAAAGGGAGTTATCTCCATTTAGAGAAGACTCGATGCTTAGGACATGCTCCTCTCCTTTTGCTCATTCTGTTAAATTTTCCTTAAATGAAGCTCTAAAAGAGAGTAGACTGCGCTCGTTTTCATGCAATGCAAGGCAGCAGCTTCAATTGCTGGGCAGCGGCAAAGGGATCAGCGAGATAGTTTCTCTAGGGAATGAAGTTTCGCAGCTGAGTGTCAGGTTGGAGGCACTTGAAGAGGATAGGAATTTTCTCGAGCATACTGCCAGTTCACTCAGAAATGGGAGCGACGGGTTACAGTTCATTCAGGAGATAGCTTCTCACCTCAGAGAGTTGCGGAAAGTTTGTGCCACACAGCAGGAGGAGCTTACAGTTAATGCTTGATCATATTGCATGCGGATAGATAATATCGATGGTAATTGTTTTGATGCATTTTTTTTTCTTCTTCTTTTCATTATGCAATGTTGACCATATTTTTGTTGCAGGAGAGAATCATGCATATTTAGTTTGCTTCAATATTTACCTAGTTTTTCTAGAGTACTAGTCAGTTTCAAGGAAATATCGCGCGTCGTTCATAATGTTTGCATATTCTCTTGTGACAAGATCTGAAATTTTCTTATGGTTCCATGCTAGCTGTTACATAGTGCAATATGATTAATTCATATCTTCCTTAACAATCTTATTCAAAGTCGATCTTCTTAAAAAACTATATATATATATTATTCAATCTTATGAATCATCATCATCATCGATCACCTAATTTCACCTAATTCACCATTTATAAATCAATTGAGTCTCACAAGATTTTGATAATTTTAGACCCTTTTTTGTTTTTTTTGAGAAAAAAATTCTGCCATTTTTCATTAATAATAAGGATATAATTAATGAAACAAAGAAAGTCATCACAGAACATCCCATCCTGGTTACAAACCAACAACTATCCCAACATGGCAACAAATGAACATGCAACCAACAGTACATTGTACCAACTTCACCCCTAATATACACAAAACAGGCTGAAATACATACAAATATACTACATACATTTACCTATTTATTTATTTAAGCCTAACATACACATTACATACACTTCTCTGGTTATACTAGCTAGCATCCAGTTTGGGCAAATTCAGCATATTCTGGTAAGCCTCTTAAATATCGACAGTTTCTCTAGTATGTTATCCTCAATCTGTGTTTTTCTACTTGACCAGAATTCTTTCATTTAATTCTAAGAAACTGATATTAATTATTAATTGTTTCTTGTGAATTGCTTGACGTCGTAGTTTTTGCTTTTTTGTTGTCTCACTTGCATCATTTCTATATGTCATATCTGCATATATTATAAAAAACATTAGCTGTAAATAACCATCTTTTAATCCAACATAATATTTGTATTTACCTCGATCATTTTCCACTTATTTCAGGTTCTAGCTAGTCAAAAGGAAGCTCTGGCTCAAAACAAATTCACAAGAGATGATCGATGCAGAATACATGTATACAATTCAATTCAATGCTTACTGCAGAGCTGTGGAGTTTGCGGTATGAATGGTGTTTCGTCACAGAACGAACGGGCAAGGCTTGTATGTACCACTTGATAGGTTTTAGATTATTGTAGCAGAGGTTCGGCTCCAGGCTTTTTAAGCTCATCGGTGAAATATAGTTTTCTAATAGCTTCAAGTTTGGAATTTTTCGAGTACCATTATTTTGAAAATGTTGTTATGAGTTCAAGTGCTCAATATATTCCAACTTCCAAGAAGCCTACAAATATGTATATCTCAACAAACTATTCATATTTCCCAACAAATAATTAATTTGTTTGCCTTGGTGATGTTCATTCTTTTATTAGCCTACGATCCTGTTTTTGTTAGCTTACTGGTATTTACCCTCCAAGACTTTTTCATTACGTTGGTTATTTTACTCACTCGTTTTTATGTGTGAATTGAATGATGGCCGGCATATTAATTTAAGCATAACATAGTAGATTTGTTCGGAATATACTATATATTCTATTATCATTGAAAGAGTCTCTACCTATAGCAGATGTTGCCGTCTTGAATAGACTATAAATACCAACCCTCTTACGATGAATTCCTCATTCTCAAACTTAGAGACTTCACGAAATTATAACAGAAAGCAAGAGATGGCATCAAGCAGTAAGTACTGATTCATTAGCTATCTAGTCGATTACTTTCTTTCAAAAACATACTGCTTTTTGTTGTGCGTGCGTACCGAATAATATCATCTCTTCTTCATCACCATGAGAAACAATCTTCGATATATTATATAAGTTTATCATTCTATAGGATAAAAGATTTTACTGTAATCACAATCTTGCTGAATGCAGAAAACATTAAATTTTATGTAATTGACTTCAAAGATCTGAAAGATATATTCTCGTTTCTGTTACATAACTTTTCTCGACGTCAAATGAAATATGGCCACATGCAATATTTTTTTTACGTTGGGAAAAGTTATGTAACAGGCCACCTGCTATATTTTTTTTACGTTGAGAGAAATATAATCACATACCTTTTTTTTATTTTAAGAGTAAAGATGACATCATCATTGCTTTATTAATGAAAAATTAATGAAACACAGTAGTACATATTACATACTAATATACAAAATTCGAACATAAATCAAAGTATCAAATACAAACTGAGGCAACTACTACTGAAAAGAAGATACCGATACAACAAAGTGATCAAACCATCACTTAATCCTTCCTATCTCACACGGTCCTACTCCTCCTCCTCCATACGAAGTCTCTTCTTTGTTCCTGCCTGACCTGTCCAAACAAGAATCGAATCGAATATTTTATGCATAATGACAGGAAATCTATGATTGGTATATATTACGGAAACATAAATCATTCCGGTCTAGCCACATACCCCAAATCATAGCAGCAACTGACAAATCCCAAGTCTCTCTATTCTCTTTCCTTATTATACCTACCCTCCCTAGACCCCATGCATCGATGATCGATCTAGGATAATCTGGACTCCCAAACCTTAAGCACACAACCTCCCATGCTAGTCTAGCCCTAGGGCAATTGAAAAAAATGTGACCAGTGTCTTCGTCATCGTTGTTACATCTAGTACAACCAACCTCATTCTGCATACTACACTTCTGTAAATTGATCTTTGATAATATAACATCGTTCGTCACCAGCCAGAGGAACGCTTTGACCTTCAAAGGTGCTTGGGTACTCCATATAATATTTGCGTTTTTGCTTCTGATTCCTCCATCGTTAAGTCTTTTGTACAGGGACAATACCGAGAAATTGTTATTAAACTCTAAATTCCATGTTCTAACGTCCTCAATATCGTTGGTATACTGTCCCCCAGTCCGAATGAAATTATTCAAATTCGGAAGTTGAATAATACTCTCATGTGACAACTCGTCCACAACCTACAACCTAAGTTTTTCATTTCACCATACATCAATGACTAACGAGTCTACATTTAGCGTGGCTCTTGCAGCTTCCGGAAACATACTTAGAAGGGTATTGTTACCATACCCATTTATCTTTCCAGAATCTTGTATTTTTTCCGTTCCCAATCTTACAACTTGTATTTGTGTGAAAGTTATCTCATACTCTCGTCACCCCTTTCCAAAGATATGATGCTCTCCCATGCACGTTTCTCTCCCCAAATCCAAATTTCTTCCTCCCTCGGCCCCGATAAGCTCCAAATGATCTACACCACCAATTATTTCGTTTCCTATTCATTTTCCACCTCCAAATTAATGACCCCCGATCGATAATCATATACCTTTATTGTCTTCTATTGTTATATTCTGGATGTGGGTAACATTTCATGTAATTGATTTCAAATATTTGAAACAATCTCGTTCATGTTACATATTTTTTTTGATGCAAAATGAAATATGGTCATTTGCTTTATTAAAGAGAGCATAATGAAACAAAAATAAGGCTAAATATAAAAAAAGTACACAAAGTTTTGGGTCAGTTTAAAAAAAGCACACAAACGTTTTTTTTAAGGACACAATGTTTAAATAAACTTCACTGGATTAGTTAGGATTAGGGTTGGGTTTAAAAAAATCACTTTCATATTTTATTTGTGTTTAAAAAAATCACATTCATCTTTTATTTGTGTTTAACCCGCCCCCCCCCCCCCCCCCCCCCCCCCCCCCCCCCCCCCCCGAACTAACCCTAACCCTAATCCTAACCTTAACTAACCCACTGGAGTTTATTTAAACATTGGGTGTCCTTTTAAAAAAAAAACATTTGAGTATTTTTTTTAAACTGGCCCAAAACTTTGTATACTTTTTTTATATTTAGCCTAAAAATAATTGTTAATTATTATGAGGAATAAGAGAAAGTAGAATTAAGGTTTTGATTTATATCCTTACTCCTTAAGATTTAATACCCTATAGATATCAATATTAGAATAACCAGACTACTACATCTAGACAGTATATATAGGATAAATACTAGGCTTTGACCCATATAATATTATACATATGGTGAGAATATACCTATATTTCCAATGGTAATATGCTCACATACTTTTTAGTCCTCTATTGTTATATTCTGAAGGTCATTGTGCAAGAAATGTAACATTTCATGTAACTGACTTCAACGATTTGAAACAATCTCATTCATGTTATTTACTTTTCTCGATGTAAAAGGAAATATGATCATCAGCTTTATTAAAGAAAGCATAATGAAATGATAGTAATACGACCATAATTCCTTTGTGTCCTCTATTGTTATATTCAGATGGTCATTGCATTGGAAAACAAAGCTGGCCGGAACTAGTAGGGAGCAAGGCTAACGTGGCAGTGGCCACAATTGATGCTGAGAACCCGAAAGTGGAAGCTATCGCTGTGCCTGCTGATGCTTTTCTCACTACTGACTTCCGCTGCGATAGGGTTCGGGTTCGAGTTGACAACCACGGCGTAGTTGTGGCTCCTCCTACTGTAGGATAAGTCATTCGATCGACATACGTTAAGAAGTTTATGTGTGAGAGATGTGGGTTAGATCTCTCTATGTATGCCAATTGTTGTTTTTTTATAATATAAAGATGACTACTATCGTCGCTTCATTAATGATAATTAACGAAACATGTTAAAAATAATACATAGTCAACCCGAAGGCAGGAACACATCCAAAAGATTCTCAAAATAAAAGGCTACCGCCTCAATAGCTTACACATGGCGTACTACCAATATAAATTACAACTAGCAACCGAATCACATTCTCCCAAATGCAGTTCTTGCCCCAAGTGTCGCCCTGCTTCCGAATCAGCTACTCCTCGTCTTCCTCCAGCCGCGGCTTCTTCATGGGACCGAGGTAACCTATCCATTCATGAATGCAAGAGTAAATTTTGTGCATCAAAACTAAACATCTATGATTAATACTACGAAAGTAGAAGTCGTTTCGATCTAGCCATAGGTTCCACATCGTTGAAGCAACAATAATATCCCAATCAGACCTATCCTCCCTACTACTACTGCTAGTTCTAACACTACCCCACACCTCTGCGCTCGAATTAGGGCAATCTAAAATACCCAATCTAGGACCCATAACCCTCCAAACCATTCTTGCTCGAGTGCATTTAAATAGAATGTGCTCCCTGTCCTCGTCCCGAGTTTGACATCTATCGCAGACAATGTTAACCGCGATACCTTGTTTGAATTGGTTGACCTTCGATAGAATAACGTCGTTAGCCACCAGCCAAAGAAAGAGTTTAACTTTAGTAGGAGCTATAATGTACCAAATAACGCCCGCTACATCGCTTCTTTTTCCTCCGTCGTTGAGCCTTTTGTATAATGAGGTTACAGTGAAGCAAAAACTCGGCTCCAATAACCATCGTCTCTCGTCTTCAATCTCTTGGATGTACCTCCTTTCTACACGAATGTAGTTAAGAGATTGCAGTTGAATAATCAAATCTTACCCACCAGTAGAAAATGCCACAATTGCAACAGAATTTTTTTTTGTAAAAGAGTGAAATTCCATAGTTAATGTATATTCATAAGAGAATTTTTCTCATTCCCTTATAGTTGTGCTGTTGTGAAATCTCTCCTGGTTAATGCACACATTTACAACGGAATTTTAATTATCCCTTGCGAATATTAGCTACAATAGAATATCTGCAATGGAAGTGTTTCTTGCTGTCCCCATCTATAAGAAAATATCTACAACAAATATTTCCATTGCAAGTGTGTTTTAAAAGGAATTTTTCCTGTTGCTGATGCACTATTGCTACAGAGGTTCGCAAAGTAGTCATTCCATTCCAATTGATACCGCACAAATGCAATTGTTACATCGCAAATGCAATTGGACGTGTTTTTTCATTGGTGATTTCGTTCGGATGGCTTAATCAAAATTTTAAAAATGATGTATTTCTTTGATAAAGAACATATAATTATTTCACCTGTTGATGTGCACAATTATATAAAGAAAACATAATAATGAAAAATATACAATTTGAACAAACAATACATATTTAGATAATAGTAAACTTAGGAACACCAAAATAAGCATTAATATTATATAGTATAGAACATTCTCATTACAAAATTATATATTTGTTTCGAAGTGCCAAAATACCAACATTACATTCTAAAAGGAAATATGAGTTGTCAAACTCTAAGAAATACAACGAATGTTTTCAAAAGTACTTCTAACTTGGGGTTTCCTCTTGATCTGGAAGGATGCTTCACAATATTGTCAATCTTTGTTTTCAAATCTTCTCGTGGTGCATCAGGGAGCAGAAGTTGAGATTTTCTCTTTCCATACACAGGTGCCAGAAGCAACAACTACCCAGTAACAAACAATTTTTATTAGGCACAAAACAAACAATTCTTGAAGAAATGGTATTGTGCATCCTGATCTGGGTACCTAAAATAGATGTGATTTACCAAGAATTAGCACATAAAGAACCAAAGCATTCGACAAAAATGATTAATAAACTATCAAAAAATACATACAAGTTGTAGACTGTAGTCACATTCATAACCCACATATTCATTAAAGTGATTTGCGATGTCAAAGCCACTGTAGTTGTATGACTCGAACTCAAAATCAAATGAACTAGAGCATCTCTGAAAGTATAAAACCAAATTTTATAAACATATAAAATAATGCCAAATTCAGTATATACTGAAAAGGTTCACAAGGACATGCTAAGCAACAATACAAACTACAGATAAATTGAATCACTGCCTTACCAGCACGCTACATTGCAAATCATGCAGTTTCACTATAAATGCATATCCATTCATGAAAAACAATATTATAGAAGTGTATTTGCTTCATAGAAATGAACTTGGTTCTTGTTGAAATTTGTCACTGTGGCTGATCCCAGGTGCATATCATTTATGACAGAATGAGGAAAGCCGAACTTCCCTCAAGTGAGACTGTAGACCTCCCAAAGCCGAGAGAAGAAACATAGCAGCAGAAGGAAGACTATTGCAGGGTTAGGGTATATGGCATAGAGCGCAAGTAACCCAAGTCAGTTATTTCAATCTAATTAGACTACGGCTACGTCCTAAACAAGCAAAAAGAATCTATCTTCACAATATTTGTTCATCAAGTAGTTTGTTAACCGTCAATCTACTTCACGGGGTTATACTTACTAATTCACATCGAGTTTCTTGCAGCTCCTCCTTCAACTTTGATTCTTAGCATCATAGAGAATACTGAGTCATTCAAACATTTCCCTATACTCTTAACCCATAAACTTGACACACCAATAACTTCATCACTCACACTACTAAACTGCTTGTTCAGCTCTAATATTACATACAATTCATACTACCAAGATTGGACACATGAAAGAGCTCTAACCATTACCTAAAGAAGTTTGAGGGGTTGAGGAATATAAATGATCCTATAAGTAGGTAATGTATATGCTGAAGACACAACAATACTCTGTTGCACAAGAATGTGAGTGCACATGCAGATGCATAAATAGTGCAAATGTCGTACACACAACAATATGCTCTCCAAGTAAAATTGTGTACCATGCATTAACTAAGGATAAAATGGAGGTTTTTTTCTTTCTTTTTCTGTGTAACTCCAAATGCTTTTCTGCTGGTTCCGTGGTTGCATGCATAATCATATTCAACCAGTTACAAGTTGTACAACATCAACAAAGCCTTTATCCCAAAATTTTGGAGTTGCCTACATGAATCCTTTAGTCAGACGAAATTGTAAATGTAGTACATATTTACCTCAGCACCCAGCCGCTTATTCAGGGCTTCATTCCACATGTTTGCAGCATATGCAGGTTGTACCCTTGTCCACATAGACATGACATACATTACCTGAAAATTTGAATTATATCAACAAGTAGATACTATAAACATAAATTCCAATAAATGTAAGAAAAAGTTCAACCTGGTGAAAATTGAGTTTAGAAAACAGGACATGCCATATGTTGATGTAACTCCTATTTTCTGTGTTTGTATTTTTATACTGTATTTTGCTCCATTGTACTCTTTATCAATTTGAGATCCTGTATTCTGTTTCCGTTCGAATAAAATCGTTATTTTGTTTCAACTCAAATTTTGGTGTCTTTATCTAATTCAATTGTATGTCCTTCCTACTCTTCTGTGTCGTTCTCCATGAAGAGATGAGCTGTTTCATATCATTTATCTCTTTATCCCCATTTTTATTGATTTTTGACTAAGTTTCTAGTTGGATCCCCCTCAAACCCGATACCCTAAAACCCATAACCCAAAACCCTAACTATTTAAACCCTAAACACCCCCCTAACCCTAACCCTAACCTAATACTGTTAAACCCCCCCAACTACAGCCGTCTCCTTCTTCTTCTCCCATTCCCCGTCACCTTCTCCCTTCGACCAATGCCCAAACCCATCCCCATCTCCTCTGATCGTCCCCATTGCCTCCTCGCCATCGCCCTAGCCCCCGATCGCCTCGCGACCCTCACTGTCGACCCCCTCTCCTCGTCAACCCGATCACTACCGCCCTCACCTCCGACCCATCGAACCCAACTCCCATTTCGCCATTACCCAACTCTCCACCCTCTCGCCGCCTAGCCTTCGCTCCCTTTCCACCGTCACAACCCCAACACCTCGCCCCCACCATCCTCGCCTTCGACACCCCGAACCCAACCCTTTGCTCTCGCCACTCTGTTTTGAACCCAGAAATAGAGCTTCGCTGCTCTGCCCCATCGCTGCGTTGCTCCTCGACGTCGTGCCACCAATCCTGCTACCAGTTGCCGTCACAGTCGCGCTAGACATCGTGAGCCTCTCGCCCTCACCGCCAATGCTGCCGCTGCTCTCTCTCTCTCTCCCTAGCTGTTTGGTGAAGTAGGACGGAAGAAGAAGAAGGCTGGGATTCAATCACAGCCATCGGATTCGATCGAGATCCGATCTTGATCAGATCTGATATTTTCAGCCAGATCAGATCTCAGCCGTCCATCCGATCGTGATCTTCAAATCAGATCAAAGTAGATCCAGTCGTCCGATTGTCTTGATCTTGATCTTCCATCAAGATCCGCTCCGATCCGATCCATCCGACCTCGATCGTCTATCAACGCCCTCATCCAATCAAGGCAAGTATTCTCCTTGTACAATTTATTATCCTAGTACAAGCATTTAATTGAAATTACCGCAAATAGGTTGTAGTTGTGACTCCTTCTTATCTTATCATTTGTTGATCTTGAATATTTTACTGTCGATTCCTAAATCGTAAGAGTCACAACACATTCGTTGTTATATTTATAATTATTTAGACTCATTTTATCTCCCAGTCACATGAACACATGAAATTAAGAAACCCTAGATTTGTAGATGTGTGTTGTATCTTTGGATGTGATGATCTTGCACCAATTTGAGTTGTGAAATAGATGTTGCTTGCTGATTTGATAATCACTACACCCGCATTTGTATCACACATTAATCTAGACTCATAATAACCAATTATCATGCAACTTATATATGAAAAATATTCATACTTGTTGCTGTCCTGAACTTTACTTGCTGTTTCGACCCCTTTAACATCAAAATCTGAACTCGATCCCTGAACATGAAATGTATCTCTAAATGTCTAGATGTCGATAGCCTTCATAATTTTTGAATTCTGAGTTACGGTCTAGGAGATATTGCAGTTTTACTGCTGCTGTGTCGGTAGTCACAGATTCACAAAATTGCTGTACTTCTTTAGTTTACAAATTATTTTAACTATGCTACCATTAAGTAGTTGCCTTAAAATTTTGCATGCTGTTGCTTGACACCCTATAGAATATCCCCAAAATTTTCCAGAATTAATTAGAAATGTTTCAACACTGTTTCACATGTATAAACTTAGATTCACAAATCCTGGCTGAACATAGAAGCTGTATGGTTTGCTGTTTTGACACATGTTACCACAATTTTTATGTATCTTAATTATATGCGTTGGAACCACGCAGGAGTCTAGTTTCTAGAACTCCTGACGGATCCACATTTGCTATCTCATAGCAACGGAAATCGCAGTTTTGGTACAGCAACATCGTGCTGTCCAGATTTGAGATTTTCGTTGTTCGTGATATTTTTATTCGTGTTGACCCTCGAATATGCTATATAAATATCTCAAACTTGTTCCATGTCCATGACTATGATTTTTTAACTTGTTTCGCACACTTGCATGCTTTCTTAATAAAAATTAATAAAAAGTAACAAGCCGGGGTTTAAGAAAAAGACTATAGTAGTGGACAATATAGGTAAGTGTACTCGGAAGGAGGCTCGTGTTTTTCACTTGATACATGTCTCAAGAACTATTATATTATTATTCGATTCATAAAATGGTATATTATTTGATTCATGAACTAATATATTATAAATCGATTCATGGACTAGTATATTATTGATCCATGAACTAGTATATAAATGATTCATGACTTGTCTTGTTATAACTTGACACATGAACTAGTTATATGATTACCCGATTCATGAGCATGACTTGCTTGATACTTGATACTTGAGTACACCGCCCTATAGACTCTACCGCTAGGCCTAAACGTCACTGATTTGCATGTAGCAACCATGTAGTAAAAAGATGGATGCATGAAGTGTTGCCTAGATAGTAATAACCACAAGACTTGAACATAAAACTTGAACTTGATACATGCTTACCTGATACTTGATGACATGATACATGAGACTTGATACTTGAATATAATACTTGACATTTGCAACTTGATACTCGTGCTTGACAACTTGACACTAGACTCGAGACTTGTTACTTGACACTAAACTTGATACTTGTCACTTGATGTTGGATACTCTTACATGTCACTAGTCACTTGATCTACTATTAGTATTTGTTACCCAACCTAATCTCTTGAGTTGTCCTTCTTGCTAGTTAGTTCTCGAATTCCCACTACTTGTTGCATCCCTATTATATTCTTAATTCCAAATTTTGTTCCATATTTTTTGTACTCGTTTTACTATTTGTGGCCCTAACTTGCACTAAGGGCATTTTCTCTTGTTTTCTCTATTTTTTCCTTTTTATAATTATTAAACAGACTTTGGAGACGTGCTACCTGCTGGAATTGGTGAGCAGAGATTTTAGACTTCAAATGGAGAAAGACAAGCTTAGTTTATTTGTTTTCTTGTGTTATTTATTTTCTTGCTACTTAAGACTTGTAACGGGCTTATGTTTTCGAGTTTTATATTTGATTTAGACTTGAAAACTATTTGGATATTATTATTTGATTCAATTGTTTTCTGTTGCTTAATAAATTATTCATGCATGCTTGGTGGTATATATATCTTGTTATATTCTTGTTGTGATGCTGAGTCGATCCTACAGCTTATGGATGATGTTAAAATCATTCGTTGGACTTCTTCACGCACTCGTATTGCGTGTTTTTGGGAAGCAGGGCGTGACAAGATTTTTAGCGGTATCAGAGCCCAGGTTTGGCTAATGTGTTAGTTTGACTAATACATTAGACATGCTTGACTCAGTTAGGATTACCTCAACATTAAACAGGCCATGCAACCACATGAATAATTTGATAATCAACTCGATCTGGACACTACTCTTATCCCATTCATTTTGATCTCTTCATATTCAACTCTTTGATTCCTTGTTTCCTTCTCTCTCTCATAATCGTCCTGATTTGTTGATTCCATATTGGGTATAGATTTATTCTTTTCGTACCCATGTTCTTTTGATTCCAGTGCAAGAAATCCCTGATTTCTGTTTGCCTTGTTGAGCAATTCTTATTTCAACTCGTGTACCATTCATTACTTTTCGTGCCTTGCATTCATCTCTATTTGTTGACTCATTTTGAGTATCATGTTAATTATCCCTTCCCTGCCATATTCTCTTCAAATTCTGCTTGTGCCCCCTCGTTTCTCTTCCTTCATTTTCAATTCTTTGATTTCTTATTTTCTTTCATCCCTTGTAGCCGTCCTCCTTTGCTGACTCTTTATTGAGTATAAAATTCATTCTTCTCCTGCCTATATTTTTTTTTAAAAAAATTTTCGAATAATTTTGTGTATTTCGACTATTATTTGTTATATTTTGGATCTTCTATAAAATTATTTCTAAAACGAAAATTTTGTTATTTTGAATAACTGTGTATTTTAATATCACCAATTTCAAAACGTAACTTTGTACTTAAATTTGAGCAGTCAATATCTAAGTACGTGTGGGAGATGACATCATCTCGTTCATCGTTTTGTTGCAACTGGATGTCGAGATGATAAACATGCAATTAGACGTCAATGGAGGCAAATTGCAACTGGATATCGGGGAGGAAAAATGTGCAACCGAATATCTAGATGACAACCTGTAACCTGATGTCGTGGAGGCAAACCTGCAACTTGATGTCGAGAAGGCAAGTCTACAGATAAATATAAATGAGGCTAACCCACATCAAAGAATTTCTACTATTATTATTATTGTTTTCCTTATTACTATTAGTATTATTACTGTTATTGTTATTATTATTACTATTATTATTATTGTATTATTTTTACTATTTTATTATTGTTGTTAATATTGAATTACTTTCACAAAAATGATTATATTCTGTCTTACATTATTGTCCTTACCAGTATTGTTAATATTTTATTATTATTATTATTATTATTTTTACCAGTATGATTATGATAATTATTATTGTTATTTTTATTGTTTTTGTTATTATTATTTTATTGGTAATATGTGTTGATTTTTGTATTATTAATATTATTTTTATTAACGTCCATTAATTTTCACCTAACTATTTAAATTAAAGCCCCCATCTAAATCCCAATTTTATTTTCCTTTGATTGAACTGTTTATTAATATCTCACTCGAGCCCAACCTAAATTTTCCTACCTATATTCTCTTTGATTTTGGTGCCCCATCTTTTTCTTCCTGCAAGGATCGTCGCTTGGTGTCACGTGGTCTACAACGACATGTCTGGAGCTTGGAACGTCACCATCAGAGTGTCGCAGCGGAAGTGTGGTGGTCTTTACAGATGACATCTTGGTGTATTCGCGGAACCGGGAAGAGCATGCTGAACATCTGAGATTAGTCTTGCAGACTCTGAGGGAGAATAAGCTCTTTGGGAAACTCAGCAAGTACGAGTTCTGGCTTGATCGAGTCATATTCTTGGGACATATTATCTTGGGCGAGGGAATCTCTGTTGATCCGTCCAAGATTGCTGCAGTGAAGGATTGGCCAGTGCCAAAGTCAGTTTCAGAGGTGAGGAGTTTCCTCGGGCTAGCAGGATATTATCGGAAGTTTGTCCAAGACTTTTCGAAGATTGCTGGGCCATTGACTAGACTGACAAGGAAGGATCAGAAGTTTGTTTGAAATGAGGCCTGCAGCGAAGCTTTCGCAGAGTTGAAGAGCAGGTTGATGTCAGCGCCAGTGTTGACTATACCAGATGGTTCGGGTGGTTTCGTGATTCACTGCGATGCTTCAGGCAGAGGTCTAGGTGCAGTGTTGATGCAGAAGGGTAGGGTTGTTGCTTATGCATCTAGGCATTTGAGGCCGCACACGAAAAACTACCCTACTCATGATTTGGAATTGGCAGCGATGATCTTCGCTCTGAAGTTGTGGAGACACTACTTGCTTGGAGACCGAGTGGAAATCTTTACTGACCACAAAAGTCTTAAGTATGTCTTCACTCAGAAAGAGCTGAACATGAGACAAAGGCGATGGTTAGAGTTGATGGCCGATTATGACATCAGTTTACAGTATCATCCTGGTAAGGTGAACTTGGTGCCAGATGCATTGAGCAGGAGGCCAGTGGCCATGTTCTTGACTCGGCAGAAGGAGCTTATTTAGCAGATGAGAAGGTTAGATTTGAATGTGATTTTGCTGGGCACCGATCGAAGTTGTATGATGCTTCAGTTACAGTCGTCTTTGGTAGAGCAGATTAAGGAAGCACAGGCAGGCGATGAGCAGTTGCAGAAGTTCAGGGCAGAAGTTGAGGCAGGTTCAAGGACCGATATGGTCATTCACTCAGATGGATCACTTTGCTTTGGGGCTAGGCTGTGTGTCCCAAAGGGAGAAGTCAGGCAGAAATTGCTCGAGGAAGCCCACCAGTCGGCATACTTTATTCATCCCGGTGGTACCAAGATGTATCGGGATCTGAAACTCCACTTCTGGTGGCATGGCATGAAGAGAGCAGTAGCCAGATTTGTGTCTCAGTGCTTGATCTGCCAGCAGGTGAAGGCAGAACATCATAGGACCGTCGGACTTCTTCAGCCTCTTCCCATTCCGGAGTGGAAGTGGTAGCATATCACCATGGATTTTGTGGCCGCCTTGCCAAGGAGTCCTAGGGGTCACAATGCCATTTGGTTGATTATCGACAGGCTGACAAAGAGTGCTCATTTCATCCCCTTCAGAGTTGGCCAGTCTACTGAGAGTCTTGTAGAGAGGTACATGCAGAAGATTGTCAGACTCCATGGTGTTCCGATCAGCATTTTATCTGACAGGGATACCAGGTTCAGATCTCAATTTTGGGAGAGCCTTTAGAGCAGTCTTGGGAGCAAGTTCAAGTACAGTACGGTCTTCCACCCTCAGACAGACGGGTAGTCAGAGAGGACCATTCAGACATTAGAGGACATGTTGAGGTCCTGTGTACTTCAGTTTGGAGGGTCTTGGGAGGATCACCTGCACTTGGTTGAGTTCTCGTACAACAACAGCTATCAAGCCAGTCTCAAAGCTGCACCGTCCGAGGCATTGTATGGTCGGAAGTGTAGGTCACCAGTGTGCTGGGACGACATTGGTGAGAGGAAATTGTTGGGGCCGAAATTGATCACCAAGACAGTTGATGCAGTGGCTCAGATCAGGAAGCACGTTCTGGCAGCGCAAGATAAGTAGAGGAAGTGGGCAGATGTCCACAGAAGACCCTTGGAGTTTGAGGTGGGAGACCATGTGTTTCTTAAGGTTCCGCCGTGGAGAGGGGTTATCCGATTTGGAGGTGGAGGTAAGCTAAGCCCCAGGTTCATCGGGCCTTTTGATATTGTGGAGCGAGTAGGCAAGGTGGCCTATTGACTCGCATTGCCGCCGGCTCTATCTGGGGTGCATGATGTCTTTCATGTCTCCCAGCTCAGGAGATACATCAGGGATGAGAGCCATGTGATCGACTACTCGGAGTTGTCAGTGCAGCCAGACCTGTCTTGTGAGATTCTGCCGGTTACTATCTTGGCTAGGCGTGAGAAGGTGTTGAAGAATAAGGTCATCAATCTGGTTCGAGTTGCTTGGAATCCTCACTCGCCGGGTGAGTCGACTTGGGAATTGGAGGAAGAGATTCAGCAGAAATTTCCCCATCTGTTTCAATAGTTTTGGTTGCTGTTGTTCTTTCTTTTTCTTTGGGGGTTACCCTACGTACCACCTGTCTGAACTTCGAGGACGAAATTCTGCTTGTTAGGTGGGTAGGATTTGTAATTCCTATTTTCCGTATTTGTATTTTTATACTGTATTCTCCATTGTACTTTTTTATCAATTTGAGATCCTGTATTCTGTTTTCGTTTGAATAAAATTGCTATTTTGTTTCAACTCAAATTTTGGTGCCTTTATCTAATTCAATTGTATGTTTGTCCTACTCTTTTGTGTCGTTCTTCATGAAGAGATGAACTGTTTCATATCATTTATCTCTTTATCCCCATTTTTATTGATTTTTGACTAAGTCTCTAGTTGGATCCCCCTCAAACCCGATACCCTAAAACCCATAACCCAAAACCCTAACTATTTAAACCCTAAATACCCCCCTAACCCTAACCTAATACTGTTAAACCCCCCCCCCCCCCCCTAACTACAGCCGTCTCCTTCTTCTTCTCCCATTCCCCGTCTCCTTCTCCCTTCGACCAACGCCCAAACCCATCCCCATCTCCTCCGATCGTCCCCATTGCCTCCTCACCATCGCCCCAGTCCCCGATCGCCTCGCGACCCCCACCGTCGACCCCCTCTCCTTGTCAACCTGATCACTACTGCCCTCACCTCCGACCCATCGAACCCAACTCCCATTTTGCCATTACCCAACTCTCCACCTCTTGCCGCCTCGCCTTCGCTCCCTTTCCACCGTCACAACCCCAACACCTCGCCGCCACCATCCTCGCCTTCGACACCCTAAACTTAACCCTTTGCTCTCGCCACTCTGTTTTGAACCCGAAAATAGAGCATTGCTGTTCTGCTCCATCGCTGCATCGCTCCTCGACGTCGCGCCATAATTCCTGCCGCCAGTCGCGCCAGACGTCGCGAGCCTCTCACCGCTCACCGCCAGTACCGCCACTGCTCTCTCTCTCTCCCTGGCTGTTTGGTGAAGTAGGAGGGAAGAAGAAGGCTAGGATTCAATCACAGCCATCGGATTCGATCGAGATCCGATCTTGATCAGGTCTGATCTCTTCAGCCAGATCAGATCTCAGCCGTCCATCCGATCGTGATCTTCAACTCAGATCAAAGCAGATCCAGCCGTCCGATCGTCTTGATCTTGATCTTCCATCAAGATCCGCTCCGATGCGATCCATCCGACCTCGATCGTCAATCAACGCCCTCATCCAATCAAGGCAAATATTCTTCTTGTACAATTTATTGTCCTAGTACAAGCATTTAATTGAAATTACCGCAAATAGGTTGTAGTTGTGACTCCTTCTTGTCTTATCATTGTTGATCTTGAATATTTTACCGTCGATCCCTAAATCTTAAGAGTCACAACACCTTTGTTGTTATATTTACAATTATTTGGACTCATTTTATCTCCTAGTCACATGAACACATGAAATTAAGAAACCCTAGATTTGTAGATGTGTGTTGTATCTTTGGATGTGATGATCTTGCACCCATTTGAGTTGAGAAATAGATGTTGCTTACTAATTTGATAACCACTATACCCGCATTTGTATCACACATTAATCTAGACTCATAATAACCAATTATCATGCAACTTATATATGAAAAACATTCATACTTGTTGCTGTCCTGAACTATACTTGCTGTTTCGACCCCTTTAACATCAAAATCTGAACTCGAGCCCTGAACATGAAATGTATCTCTCAATGTCTAGATGTCGATAGTCTGCAGAATTTTCAAATTCCGAGTTACGGTCTAGGAGATATCGCAGTTTTACTGCTGCTGTATCGGTAGTCACAGATTCACAAAATTGCTGCACTTCTTTAGTTTACAAATTATTTTAACTATGCTACCATTAAGTAGTTGCTTTAAAATTTTGCATGCTGTTGCTTGACACCCTATAGAACATCCCCAAATTTTCCCAGAATTAATTAGAAATGTTTCAATACTGTTTCACATGTATAAACTTAGATTCACAAATCCTGGCTGAACATAGAAGCTGTATGGTTTGCTGTTTTGACACATGTTACCACAATTTTTATGTATCTTAATTATATGCGTTGGAACCGGGCAGGAGTCTAGTTTCTAGATCTCCTGACGGATCCATATTTGCTATCTCGTAGCAACAAGAATCGCAGTTTTGGTACAGCAACGTCGTGCTGTCCAGATTTGAGATTTTCGTTGCGTGATATTTTTAATCGTGTTGTCCCTCGAATATGCTATATAAATAACATATTTTGTCAATTTTTGTCAATTTTTAAGTCTATTAATTTTGTCAATTTTTAAGTCTATTAATTTTTAGCCTAACTAATACACATACTACTGCTTCCCATACCACAAGTTCGATGCATATAATCAATGTCGTTTAGACTCTAGTGGTGAGCTCTATAGTTCATGTACTCGGTACGATGACACTAAAACGATAGCTACTCCGTTGCACACTAGTCGGCACGATAACACTAAAATGATACACGATGAATTGGGAATACCATGGTCAGTAATCCAACAATCAATCGATAAACACTAGCCGATACAATATTTTGGAGAAACACGAGCCCCCCTCCCGAGTACAGTCTCTACATTGTCCACTACTTGAGTCAACCCTTAAACTCCGACTTCTTAAATATTTTATCGATGCAATCAATAAATTATGCAATTTAGAGAAATTCGATAACGATGATATCAATAGAAGTAACAATAGGACGATCAATTATAATGAGACAATTAGAATGGTGACAATAGCATATTAGGATCATACAATGCAATTTATACACTTTAATACATTCGATATAATGATATATATAAAATTATATTATGAAAATATGGAAACACAATTCTAGACAGCAATAGGTTACTGTACCACAATCAAGTTTCCCACTGCTACAGAAATTCAAAATTGGATCCATCAGGAGTTCTAGAAACTAAACTTCCCAATGATTCCAATGCATATTTAAAATACAAAATCCGATAACAATAGATACAGAGGTGAATTACATCATTCTTTACAGATTACATGTTCTAACTGAAAATCGACTTCAAGTTGTTATATTTGTAAGATCAGTAAAAACCCAATTTTAAATTCATCAAAAAATATTCATTAAGTTCCTAATCATGTTATCTAATAATATGAAATTTATTAGGACAATATTCTAACATTAACTTAGCTTTTTAATAACTTAAACATAAAGAAATACATGAATCAGAAATTTTGGAAGTAAAAGGCATGTAGCATTAGTAAAAACACCATAACTGTTGGAAAAAAACTCGGAATTCAAACATTTTAGATGTTCTGGAAACTAGAAACACAGTGCTACAATTTTCGTTCAGAAAACTATAATTTTTTTATGTCAAATACTGGGTCAAAAATATCTCACAAATTCCAAGCAGACAGTGAAAATCAGGGTTCAACATATTTAATGAAATAAAAGCGATCTAAACATGATGAACTTCAACTCAATAGTTACCAAATCTTAGATTTAGTATGGTGAACACAATAACATGGTAAGTACAATGAAGAATACATCCATACACTAGTTTAATATCAATGAGGTATGAATCAATCATTCAAGCACAATAACCTAATAATTCTACAATATATAGTTTATTTGTGCAGTGTTATGCATGAATAACTTCTATTATCAATACTACGTAAATGCATGAAAGATTCGATATTTTAGAGTCAATAATGGTATGAAGTTAAGAATATCTTTGGTTAGCTCAAGTAAACCCACAATATACTCAACGAAAGATAAACCATATAACAATACGATAAACAATTCATGATCTACTTGCGGAGTTTCAATAAAAACCTTGAATTTGACACAATATGCAATTCAAGAGGAAAGTGACTTGCCTCGATTAGATTAGTTATGAGCAAGCGAACGAAAAAACGGCGGGAACACGGCGACACCTACAAACTATGTGCACAACCACAATAGACAGCAGCCACAACAACAACCAGCAAATCCCACAGCCGAACAGCAAACAACGGCTATGGAGACTAGGGCTTGGCTCGAGTCCGACGGCGGCGGCAGTGGACTGGACGGCGAGGTGGAAGAGGATGATCGGAGGTTGGCAGCGGTGGAACTTCGATGGATTCGGTGGATGGCGCTCAATGGATGATGGCGGAGGTGGCGAGGTTAATAGGTGGCGAGGTTGATGATGGTGGCAGTACGGGGGCTGAGGAGGGGAGATGAAGGGCGACGGGCAGAGGGGACAAGATGGCGAGGACAACTGGAGGTCAACGGGGTTGTCGACGAGGAGGAGAGAGGATGGCTATGGTAATGGCGGAGTGCTCGGGTTCGACGAGATGGTGGAGAACGAGAGCAGGGTTGAACGGCAATGGTGGTTGGGTTTCTGAAGTGGAGAAGGAAGAAGGAGAACGGGAAGAGGAAGAGTCGGGGAGAGGGAAGGTGAACAGGGGCAGGGTTAGGCGGCGGGGTTATGAGGGTAGGTTTGCACAAGGCTAGGGTTAGGTTTGAACAGTATATATAGGGTAGAGAGAGGGTATGCGGGTTAATGGGTTAAGAACCAATAAGAATGGGTTATAGGGTTTTGAGTTTAAATCCAATAGGGAATAAAAGTTAGGATTTAGGTTAAAAATTGAACAAATAAATCAATAGTAATATAATATAACTGTTAGATATTATAGTCCCATATGGGATAATTTTGTATTTGGCTCACTCCTATATATAGGAGATATTGTACTCAGTTATTTCTTAATTCAATATTCAGTATTGTTTTCATCTCTCTGATTTATCTTAACATGGTATTAGAACCAATTATCCAAATTTTCCCTTCTTAAATTTCCTCATAAAAAGTTCTCCTATTCCACCAAAAAAAAAAAAAAACTGGTCATCGTCAACATCTTCAAATCGTCAGCATCTTCAAATCCTGTGAATCCCCTGAAGCTCTCTGTTCATCGTCAACATCTTCAAATCTTCAGCATCTTCAAATCCTGTAAATCCCCCGAAGCTCACTTTGTCGACCCCTACTTCTGGCGACCTTCTCCCCGTCACCACTCCCGAAGCTCCCTTCGTTAACATCTTCAAATCGACAGCATCTTCAAATCCTGTAAATCATCTGAAACCACTCATCCTTTTTAACTTGTTCATTCTGACATATGGTACCCTCTCCCGTACCTTCGTGGAAAGGCTATCTCTATTATGTTACCTTCATCGATGACTTCACTAGACATACATGGGTTTTTCTTATGCGTCAGCGATCTGAGATACCTGATATTTATCAGTTCTTTACAATTATGATTCACGCTCAGTTCGATGTGTGCATTAAGAATTTTCGATCAGACGGTGCACGTGAGTACACTTCCACCACTATGAGATCGATCCTTCAGTCTCACGGCACCCTTTTTCAGCAATCATGCCATCACACACATGAGCAGAATGGTGTAGCTGAACGCAAGTATCATTACATCCTTGAGACGTCTCGCTCTCTTTTACTCTCCTCTTTCGCTCCATGTTCTTTCTGGGCTGAAGCTATCATGACCTCTATTAGTTTCATCAACATTACTCCCTCGTCTGCCCTATCTGGTATGACGCCTTATGAGGCTCTTTATCACTTATCTCCCGACTACAGTATGCTCCGAACCTTTGGGTGCACCTGTTACGTCCTTCTCCCTCCTACTGAGCGCACAAAGCTCTCCGCTCGTGCTGCTAAGTGCGTTACCTAGGTCTCAGTCCTGAACACAAAAGTTATTGTTGTTTTGATCCATCAGCGGGCCGTGTCCGCATTTCTCGATATGTAACCTTTGTGGAAGACTCCCCTTACTACCTGACTCCTCCTGAGGATACTAGATTTTTCGATTCCCCAGTTGTTGCTAGCCCCCCGACTTTATCTTCCCGCATTCCTTTTGATCCCACTCATCTGGCTCCATTCCCATCTCCTGCCGTCCTTACACCTGCTGTTCCCCTACCAAAACACCACATGCATCCCCACAGCAGTCAACACCCACCCCACCTACTTACCCACCGACACATGCACCTACTCCACCGTCCTCACCCCCACACCCTGTCAGTCCACCACCTCTTCGTCAGTCTACCCGTTCCACTTCTGGTATTCCTCCGGCACGTTATACACCTGATGCCACTGGTCCTTCTGACCAGTTTGGTCTTGCCACCCAAGCTTCCTACTTACCACAGTTTCATGCATATCTCACTGCTATACACTCTATACGTGAGCCCAGAACCTATCAAGACGCAATTCAATATCCTGAATGGAGGAAAGCTATTGCAGAGAAATTTATTGCATTTGATCAGACTGACACTTGGGATGTTGTTCCTCTACCAGAGGGCGTTCAGCCTATTAGCTGCAAGTGGATCTTCAAGGTCAAATATCAACCTGATGGATCTATTGAGCGGCACAAGGCATGTCTAGTAGCCCGAGGATTTACTCAGGAGCATGACATTGATTATGATGAGACTTTTACTCCCGTTGCATAGATGACTACTATTCGCACTCTTCTTGCTGTTGTAGCCATCCGCTAATGGCCGTTATACCAGATGGACGTGAAGAACGTTTTTTTTCATGGTACCTTATCTGAGGTGGTTTATATGAATCCTCCTGCTGGCCTCCCTACTCCTCCTTGTCATATTTGCCGGTTGCGTCGGGCAATATATGGTTTGAAGCAGAGTCCTCGAGCTTGATTTGAGTGTTTTCGCCTTGTCATTACCAAGGTTGGTTTTAGTCAGAATTCTCAGGACCATTCTATGTTTATGCGGTCATCCCCGCATGGGAGGGTACTTCTACTACTCTATGTTTACGATATGATCATTGCTGGGGATGACTCTGCGGGCATTACATCCACCCAGAAATACCTTCATCAGCAGTTTCATATGAAAGACCTTGGCAAACTATGTTATTTTCTGGGCCTAGAGATTGCTCATGGATCTCGGGGATACTCATCTCTCAGCAGAAATACACATAAGATATTATCTCCGCTGCATGCCTTTCTAACAGTCAATCAGCCGATACACCCTTAGAGCTTCATGTGAAGCTTCGTTCCACTGATGGTGAGCTCCTTCCTGATCCCCCTAGATACAGACAGATTGTTGAACAGCTTGTCTACTTATGCATGATCATACCCGATATTGCTTACGCAGTAAGTGTTGTCAGTCAGTTTGTTTCTGCTCCTACATCAGTTCACTACGGTGCTCTTCTTCGGATTCTCAGATATCTTCGAGGCACTATTACTTGCTCATTATTCATACCTGCTACATCCAAACTAGAGCTGAGTGCATATTCTGATTCAGATTGGACATGTGATTCTACTACCAGACGGTCTACCACCGGTTTCTGTCTATTTCTTGGTGATTCGCTGATCTCATGGCGAAGTAAGAAACAGACAGTTGTTGCATGTTCTTCAACTGAATCTGAGTACAGAGCAATGACAGCTACTACTAGAGAGATTGTTCATGTTCGTTGACTTTTATCAGATATGGGTGACACTCTTTCAGGACATACTCATCTTCATTGTGATAACCGGAGTGCACTACACATTGCAAGCAATCCGGTCTTTCATGAGCGAACGAAATATATAGAGATTGATTGTCATTATGTTCGTGAGCGCTTTGAAGCAGAGACCATTTCTCTTCATTTTATTACCTCATTACAGCAGATGGCAAACTTCTTCACCAAATCTCATACTATTCAGAGATTTCGATATTCAGTTGGCAAACTCACTTTATTTGACCCACCATGAGTTTGAGAGGAGGTGTTAGATATTATAGTCCTATATTGGGTATTGGGCTAACTTTTTATTTGGCTTACTCCTATATATAGGAGACATTGTACTCAGTTATTTCTCAATTCAATATTCAGTATTGTTTTCATCTCTCTGATTTATCTTAACAATAACAATTAAATCAATAATATGCATTACATTAATACTCAACTACTAATAAATACAATAGAATGCATGGATTTACAAAATAAATAAGATTGGATTTGATTTGGTTAAAATATCATAGATAGCAATATAGTAGTGCACATTCATTAATTAAATCATATAGTATACGTAAGATTCATACTCCAATGATAATAAAATATAGATTAGGATCTATAGGCTTTCACAATAATAAATAACAAAAGATGAATTCTTAATAAATAAACAATCAAAGTAATAATAATAATAATAATAATAATAATAATAATAATAATAATAATAACAAGGATAGTAATAATATATATTTGACTTAGGCTAAAATATAAATAGTCGATCAATTAGGAATAGAAAATAAAGTTGAAATACACCATTATTCGTAATAAATATAATCGTCGATTAGAAAAGATTCTGGTAGAAGATCCGAAACGAATTTAAAAAAAATGAATTTATAAATAATCAAAATACAGAAAATATTCAGGAATATGTATTTGCGGGAACGGGGATTACATATATGATAGGAAGAAAAGTTGAGCTCCAACATGAAGGGAAAAACTTTTTACCAGAAAAATTTCAAAAAAAAAAAAAACAAACAAACAAACAAACAAAATAGATAAATAAATCTCTAATCTCTAATATTATAATGGGAGAAGAGTTGTCATTTGTAAATTTATCACCTTACGTGCATCGCACGTGGAACTCCAACTCTCCCGTTATACTTTAAATCTACCAACTTACGTGCATTGTACGTACAACTCCAACTCTCCCATTATAATATTAAATATTACTTTAATATGTAGATATTTATTATCACATATTTTGCACGTTCTATATGATATTATTTTAAAAACTATATATTTATTAAAACGTGCACAACATGTGTTAAATACTAGTAATTTTATAAATAAAAAGAACCAAATCCAATTGCGACGTAGAAATAAAAATCACTTGTCAGCCCTTGCGTCTTCTCCACATTCTTGTGGATCAAGTTATTTTTTATTTGACTCCTCTAATTTAATTTTGATAAATCACTCATATGTAATTAATTAGATACGTATGGGAATATGTTATTCATGGTTATTGATATGGGTGAATTTCTTGGTTGGTCTATTCTTTTTTTTCGTGTTTTTGTGTTCAACCATGTTAGTTGACCTTAGCGTTGAGTTAGTCACATAGTCAACATGTCTGAACTCAATATTTTGAACCATTTCCAATAAATAAATAAAAATTAAACCATTTGTAATATAATTGGCATAAGATCAAAGTTTGCATGATCACGTGAACTTAGAGTCATCGCAATATTCGCAAACGCGTGGTGGTCTAAGAAACACTTTTCACGACCATGACCTAAGTTATTAATTAGGAAAATCAATACCTAATTTCCTCATCAAAAAGTTTTTTAGTTAAAAATCTTTTGCATTTTGCACACATTAAAAAATCCATTACTAAATGTCTTAGACTACATTATCAAAAGAAGTTACCTTATTGCTACAAACAAAATGAAGCATAGTTGATGTAGTTATAGGCTTTCGTTGTAGAATCTTACAGTTCGTTGTTGCTCTTGCTTACAATTTGCATTCTTAAAATGATGATTTGCTTTGGTATTAAATTTCCTACTAGTAAATACACATGCACAATGCACGTCTGAAGAATATTTTTTTATATTCTATTTATCTATATTATAATGGGAGAAGCATGTGCGGAACACGTAAAATAATAGACTGACATTTACTGTTCATAATCCTTCTTCCATGGAGCAGGTGCTGAGAGAGAGGGAGATGAAGAGGGTAGGGTTTTTGGTTTTTTTAGAGATAGAGAGAGGGTAATAAATTTGAACGCGTACTGTACATATTTCATTGGTTTATATTGTAGAGTTTAATTAAACGTGCGTTGCACAGGTTGGGATATGGACAAATTACACTAAGACCTCCTCCATTATAGTAGTAGAGATATTGAACTTTAATTGAAGGATTAATGTCATCTCCTAAATATTTTTGTCCGGCCTCTTTCGGAGATAAAGAACTCCTCGTTTGTTTCTTCTTCGGGTAAGCCTCCTATACATATTTCAAAGAAAAACATTATAAGAACTCCATAGTTTTTTCCCTATTTTCTTCCATATTCATTTACAATTCAACCAAACAAAGGGTGGAATTATAAGTAGTGAATTCAAGGTCTACCATATATGACAGACCAAATCAAAGGATAATTATATATGTAATTCCATCCAAGGAAATTAAGACTGACTATAATGTTAATAGTTGGACAAAAAGTACCATGCAAACTCTCTATATAAACTCCCCCCCTTACCAACCTTTCTCTTCATCCCCACTTCTTTATAACTCAAAGAAAAAAAAATCGCATTACATAATCCAAACTCTTAAACAAAGATAACCCATTTTGAGAGAGAATTAAAAGATGGTTTATTTAAGAGTGCTGCTTCTTGTATTGGTGATATCATCAAGCTTTCAAGAAATACACTCCATAAGGCCATTAATGGAAGAATATTACAACATATTGTCATGGGGTGATGAGGTTGGGAGTCTGTTGCTGGAGTCTCTTCCGAAAGGGACACCGCCGAAGCCGGGGCCTTCTGGGTGCACCCACAACCCGAATATTCAAGGCCATTGCCCTTGATTAATTGCCCTCATCATCAAATTTTCATGCCTACTTGTTTTTTTTTTTTTTTTTTTTTTTGGGTGTGTAAAGAGAAGGAGAAGGAAGAGTCCTTTTTTATTCTAATTTTTATTTCGTATTTCTAATTTTTTTGCACAATGTGTGTGTTTGGTCAAAAATGTGATATATCATTCTTACATATATATTTGGTAATAAAAAATTGCAATTCATCAAATTCTTGTTCTTTGTCTACTCCTTTGCCCCTATTTATTATCAAAGATGGCCTTAGTCTTTACGATTGAACTGGCTGGTTTGAGCTAATCGAACTGTTGGTATGCTTTAAATTAATTTCATAACATTTCAATTTAAGCAGTTATTACAAGAGAACAACTCTTAGTATTATTTCTAATTATATATTTATTTAAATTTTTGTTGGAATATAAATACTAAACCCTTAATATATTCTTACTTATAACTTCAGAGTTTGGGTCTAGTGTTTAGACTTTATAGACTCTAAATAAGCGGTTTAATTAATAAGTAACTTGAGAAGAAAAATAATCGAGTATATTTCTTTTCTTATTTAAGCGCACGGCTAAGACTATCCACGTGCCTTAGATCAATTCAATCATATTCGGTTCTTGGTCAATTGTGTGGAATGAAAAATCTTGTTTTAATTTATGTGTTTGGCATATCACAAGACCCAATATCTAAGGAATTGAACTTCTTGTTAGAAAATTCGGCACAACGGATAATTTAGACCTATAGGTGATAACCAATCACAAAGAACACCCAAGCAAATATAGACTACAATAAACACAAAAGCACACAATTTGTGCTAGTTCGGTGAACCTAATTCGAAAAAAAAATAACCGCTATATTATTTAATTACAGACAACACACGAGTTACAGTATTCTCACTAAGAATCTATCCACCTCTTAAGCCTCATTAGAAGATACTCTGTTGGTTACAATGGAAAACTCTCTGATGAAGTACTCTAATTTCAATGGATGCCACAATAATTATTTATAGAAGTCTAGGACACCTAGGATGAAATCTCTATCGTTATCTTTAAAGATGGATATCTCAATTTCATATTTGTCTCACTTAGGCCGCACCTGGTGATGTTGTTTGTTTTCGGGGTGTGGGGGCAACATGTGTGAGTTCTTGTAATTTGTGAAATGAAAACCGTAGTACTGGCGTCGGTCCGACCACAGGGAGTGGGACTGGCTCGGGGATAGGAGCTGCGAGGTAGAGGCGGGTAGCTCGGCTCTAAGTAGGAACAAAGAGGTAGATGACGGGTGTTCAGCTCGGATCCAACAGCTCTGCTCGGATCCAGTAGCTGGCTCGGCTCGATCTTCAGTACCTGCACACTGGCTAGAAACACTGGGAGAAGTTCCGACGACAGACCCTCCAACGATCTAGTCAGTCACTGAGAAAGAGACTGGGCAGCTAGGATTAAGGTGGGGAGAGGTTTATTACCTTCTGCAGTGAGGAGGGGGTCTGGTATTTATAGGCAGAGGCAAATGGGTCTGGAATCTTAGCAGGCCGGGTCGGACCCGTTTGCCTGTGGGCCTGAGGCAATAGGGGCCTGTTGGATTTTTGTTGACCTGATGATCAGGGAAGAACGGAATTTGAGAAGATTTGATGACCCAGGAGGGACCAGGTCATCTAACCCCTATCACCTAGTTTGGATACTAATTTTCTAGGCTTTAGAAATATATTTTTCTTCATGAATTACTACCTTAAATATCAGACAACCAACACTACTCTCCTATTGGGCTGATCATACCGAACCCGGACACGTTAATCCGTAATTATTCCATTTGTAAAGTAGTCCATGCTATTAAGCCTACTGTACTGCATATATGCCACCACTATCAACCCAGTTAACCTGTGAACTTACATTTACATGCATGGCGTACGTACGGTTCACATACTTAGCTTACGGTTCACACGTGAAATTATGCTTGGCCGACTTTAATGTAACCTACTACATTAGTGCAACACAACGGTTTCTCTTATAGCAAAATGACAAATTTTAAAATAGCATATAGCGACTGTAGACACAATGGTTGTTTGCCAAATTTTGAAGAAAAAAATATTATCGGACGGAAAATGCTGTTCCGTTCGAGAAGTTTTTTCGTAATTAAAAAAAAAAAATATTAGTTTTTAAATAATTATTAGTGTATTAATTAGTTACTAATTATTAATACTAAAATATGATTTATTAACACTAAACCCACTGAATTTATTCTAAACCCCATTAACAAAGGGGTTTTGTCCCGTTTGAGATTTTTTCTCTTTGGACGGAACAATATGTTCCGTTCGATCAATTTTTAAATTTTTTTAAATATTTTTTTAGGACGGAACAAATTGTTCGTCCGATACTTAAATAAAATCAAAATAATAATAATAAATTATAGGACGGTACATTTTGTACCGTCCGATCCCATTAAAATAATAATAATAATAGGGACGGAACATGTTTTTTCGTCCCTTGTATTTGGAGAAGGAACAAAAAAATTCTCAAATATGAGAAACGATTGTAGCGATTTAGTCAAAAAATGGAAAAATAGCAAACCGATGTTGCTTCTATTTTGCCATTTTTTGGCAAAATGGAAAATATAGCAGACCACTGTGGATGCTCTTATTAGGCATGCATTCGAAAGATTTGCTGTACTGACTCACTTTTGGAAAATATTTGGGGGTTTGACCCATTTCCGAAAACAATTAGCCATCTGACACAGCTTTGAACCCGTCAGCATAAGCCGTTATTGAAAATAACGGCATATATAGGTTATTTATATGATGTTATTTTCAATAACGACATCATTTTACAATTTATTTTGCATGCCGTTCTTTAGAGTAACCGTATCAGTATATTTCTCATACAAGTGTGAATTGAAAAAAAATTTAAGTATTGAAACAATTTACAAATAATGCCGTTATCCCAAAAACGACATTGAAATTACTGATGCCGTTATTGGAGATAACAGCATCATTTATAATAAAATAATATGTTGTTGATTGTCTCTAATAAAATTCTAAAGTCAATTTCTTCTGTTCTGGTCTCCCATTCAAATTTAGAAAATGTTGATCGAAGAGTGCGTATTCAACTGTCCCAATTGAAACGACATGAATTCTCTTCTGCTAAACTTGTCAATCAAACCCTAGACAATATTCATTGATCAATATATAGAGTAAACATTCTGATTTTTTGGTCTTCAATTATACCAGTGAACCTTACTTAATATGACTGGGTCCTTACGAAATTACTTAGTTTATTTCATTTTTTAGTTTATTTCATTTTTTTTTTCTTTTTCTTGAATAAAGGATTACGAGTCCGTAGTAGCCTCAAAAATCTCCGTTTACCCATTCCATGACATAAGTACATTTCCAAATAAAATGTTTCCTATCTCTATTAAGTCAGTGTAGTCATTTTTTTTTCTTATTCATCTTGCATGAGAAACTTACCTTGCAGGGCCGGCCTGAGTTTCAGAGGGGCCGAGGCGAACTCCCGAAATGGGATCCCTCATACGCTAAAAAGAAAAAACAAAGAAAAACATGTATAAAAAAAAGTGCACATTGTTAAAAGCAAATTATGCAAAATATATAAATTTGTTTTTAAATCACCCAAATTTAAAGTCTCAAATTAAATTCAAGTCTTTAAGCCTAAACCCAAATAATTTTTAAAAAAATTAAAGACTCAAATAATTATTTTTGGGGACCCCTAATAACAGTATTTTTATTTTACGCACAAAATACGTGCCTATATTTACAAAGAAATTACAACTTTTTGGGCCCCTAAAATTGCAAAAACACCGGGGGCCTGAGGCTACCGCCTCATCCGCCTCAAGGGTGGGGCCAACCCTGTTTGCGGGCAGGAACGAAGTTAGTTACTTTTTGCTAGGGGGCGTAGCTGATAACAAATTCAAAAATTGTATATTTGGAGAGAAGTGGATGCTATTTTGGATATAATATGAGATTTTCTAAACACATTGAGAGGGGGGGGGGGGGGGGGGGGGGGGGGGGGGGGAAGCTAAAAGGATAAAATTTTAAAAATATAGACGGTTTTCCGCAAAGTTGGGGGTGTTACATGGCTCCGTCTCTCTGTTTGTCTCTGTTTGCCGCGTTAGACAAATTCCTTGTATCAGAATGTTTTTTGTTGCTGGTAGTTTAATTTAATTTGCGAATTCAGATTCCCTCGACTTACTAAACATTCACCGCTCAAACTATGACGCATACTTGATAATAATTAACCATATTTAACTAAATGAGGATCCACATTCAAGATAGAACTAGAAAAGAAGTATATAATAGAAAGACACCTTTTATCTTTAATTTGTCTATGCACAACGTACACAGTGTATCACTTTTGAATCATAAATCTTATTTAGCATCTATCAACAAAAGACCTTGTTGGTCTAAGTTAACAAAATAATAATCAAGAAGAATAAATCAAATACAAAAAAAATAAAAAAAAATAATAAAGTTGGTCAATACAATAACGAGCATTGTCAAACATATTGCTTGAGTTGTGACTTGTGAACTAAAATTTATTTCATAAAGGAGGGCAGTATCCACCATTGGCAGGGCCGGTGGTGCAGCCCGCACTACTTCCTCCAGTTGGGTCCCGGGACAGCGACTCCAGCCCGAATCCGAGCAACCTCACCAACAGCTGCTCCTCTTCTCCCAAAAGCCTTGCTGCTTGGACTGGTCGGAAACCGCCAAAAGCCCACACAAGAGAGAGCATGAACAGAGCAACGAAGATAACCTTGTTAGCCATGATCTTCGAGTTTTTTTGTGATGTGTGGTGTTTTAGTGGTGTGGCCGGGCTTAAATTTAATTTGTAAGAATTGGACACTTTTGGTTGGCTATTATGTGTTTGTATAATTTGAAGAAAGGAAGCTAGTTTAAGGGCTTATATATAGCTTGATTTCTTAACCAAACTTAACTCGTGAACTTTGGTCCTTGTTTTGAATGAAGTGAAGACCTGACTATTGAATTCAATTAATATTCAGCATAAGTTTGTATTTACTAGGCAAGTTCCAAAAATTGAACAAACAAGAACTATAGTAAAAATTCATTTAGAATTTAGTAATTCTTTTGATTCAGGGCTCAAACAGAATATTAATCAAAATCGATCGACCCTAGCTTAAACTGTAGGAGTCAAGCTCAGATACTTTCAAGATGTTTCTAGCTTAAACTGTAGGAGTCAAACTCAGATACTTTCAAGGTGTGTCTAACTAGTAAGGTAAAGACCAGCCTGAGTGCTGAATACTTAATTTGTGCTTTATCGGGCCAATGTTTATATGTTATACATGTTTCTGATTGGCATTATTATTCAGTTTTTTTCAATTTTACCAAAGCATATGAGAATAACTAGTACAATGCAAATTAGCTCTGCTGAATTCTATGGTCTAGTCCTAGCTCTCTCTCCCCTTCAAACAAGTTGGAATTCATAAGTAATTCTCAAGAAGAAACTACGCATGCATGCAAGCTATAAATACTCCCAATAGCTAGCCTGCTTTCTTCCTCAAACTAAACAAAGAGATCAATAACCAAAGCTAATTTAAAATAATTACTTACACTGTTTAAGTACATTCATTAAATAAAGAGGAAGGATGATGAGTTCTTATAATAAGAAGGTTGTCATTGTACGTACAAAGGTACGCTGAATTCAATAGTCAATCCTTTCTATTTTATATTCAAACAAGCTAGGACCTTCACATCAAAAAAAAACAAGCTAGGACCAAAGTACCGTAGCAAAAATGATACACACTTTATCAATAAAATCTGATTTTTTGTATCTCAGCGCATAAAGATTATTAATCAAACAACAAATTAAGACAATGACTAAGTCAGCTTTGTAAAACTGTCTGATAGAGAGTAAAAGGAGTGGCACAATCAGGACCCTCAGTTCTCCTCTAAATTCGCTCATCTGTGATCATCAGGTCAAATAGTCAAGCAGGCTTCAGCCCATTCAGGCTCATGGGCAAACAGGTATGACCCGGTCCGTTAGGATCACAAACCCATTGACCTCTGCCTATAAATACCAACCCCCTCCTCACTTTGAAAGGTAATAAATTTTTCCCCACCTGAACCCTAGCTACTGTTGCTTTCCCAGTAATTGACTAGATCGTCGGAGAGCCTGTCGCCGGGACTTCTCCCGGTGTTTCTAGGCAGTGTGCAGGTACAAAAGGCCGAGCCGAGCCACCTCATCCGAGTCAAGCTACTTGATCCGAGCCGAGCACCTGGCCTCTACCTCACCCTTGCAACTCCCGAGCCGGTCCTACGGATTAGGATCCGACCAGCACTAGTACCACATCTTCCGTTATACAAATTACAAGAACTCACACATGTTTTCCTCACACCCCAAAAACAAACAGCATCAGGTTGGCGCCGTCTGTAGAAACCTCAGGTACGGTCGCCCGTCCGAGCCCCGCTAAGGACGTCATACCAAGTCCGAGCTCTCCTATGGCTTCCAAATCCAGAAGGTTCGTCACATCGGCACGACATCCGGACCCCCCACATCACAGCCGCACGGACGCCCAGGGTTCCAACCGACCATGGGTCCACGACGCGGCCGGATGCGGGCCGGGTGCTTCTCACTCGAACGCGACCAATTTGCGATGCGTCATTTCGAATCGACAGGCCAGTCGTACAAGGGGAGAGGTCGCTTCCATCTCGGTCTCGAACCATCATAGACGGCCATCCCCAGAGCGCGATCTAGAACATAGCCGCTCGCCCCGTGGACCTTCGACTCCGCAGGACCCGGTGGGGCAAGCCCCCGTCACGAGGGCCGAGTTCCAAAATTTTTGGGACGAGGTTTTCCATGCAATCCGAGGCGGCCAGGGAACCGAGGTCCGCAACAGCTCTGACCCTCGATTAGGAGCATGGGGCGACGAATCCTACGGATTGGCCTGCCCCCAGGAACAAGTAGACGGCGTCCTCCGGCGTTTACAGGTGATGGAGAACCGCCTCGCCCATCTCGGTGAGGGCGGACCCATGCCGGGTCATGGTCATCGGCCGACCGGACCCCCATTCTCCCTTCAAATCTTGGAAGCCGAGATTCCCCAAAATTTCAGGTCTCCCCAATTCGAGACCTACAATGGCGAGGGTGATCCTACTGATCACATGGAGGAGTTTAAGACCCTCATGATGACTTACAGCGCTGCAGATCCCCTTCTTTGCCGTGCCTTCCCTGCCACCCTTTGTGGTCCGGCTCAGTAATGGTTCTCAAAGCTCACTCTCGGTTCAGTCTTGTCGTTCGACCAGTTGGAAGCAAACTTCCTAGCTCACTTCGTGGCCAGCAGAAAGGTCGAGAAGACGAGCGCTTCCCTTCTGGATCTTAGGCAGAAGGAAGAGGAGTCACTCCGCGATTTCGTTTGGAGGTTCAACTTCAAATTTTCATGCCTATTTTTTTTTGGGTGTGTGTAAAGAGAAGAAGGAAGGGTCCTTTTTTATTCTAATTTTTATTTCGTATTTCTCATTTTTTTTTCACAATGTGTGTGTTTGGTTAATAATGTGAATATATCATTCTTACATATTTGGTAATAAAAAATTGCAATTCATCAAATTCTTGTTCTTTGTCTACTCCGTTGCCCCTATTTATTATCAAAGATGACCTTAGTCTTTACGGTTGAACTGGCCGGTTAGTTTGAGCTAATCGAACTGTTGGTATGCTTTAAATTAATTTCATAACATTCCAATTTAAGCAGTGATTACAAGAGAACAACTGTTGGTATGCTATAAATACTAAATCCTTAAAATATTCTTACTTATAACTTTAGAGTTTTGGTCCAGCAAGTGTTAGGCTTTATAGACTCTAAATAAGCGGTTTAATTAATAAGTAACTTGAGAAGAAAAATAAGAAAAATAATAGAGTATATTTCTTTTCTTGTTTAAGCATATGGTTAGGACTATCTGTCGGAGAAATCTACTCCCAACTCGTAGTGCTAATAGCGAAAACACACCACAAGTAATAGAAACTCTCAAGAAATAGATGAACCAAGAACAAGTCACCACAATATATGGATCTCACAAGAACACAACCAATATGCAGAGATAACCAATACTTCTTATTCCCAAATAAATACAAAGATTACAAGAAAGATTACAACTCTTAATCTCTCTCTCTCACATTTGAAACACTCGGCACAATCTCTCTTGAAGTTGAATAATGATCACAGCATAGGATTACTAAACCCTAGAGTTTACGGCCATATATATAGCCCCCAAGCAAACCCTAAAAGATAAACACAAATATATCAAATTGGGCCTTTCTCCCGTAAGCCTAAAAGACGTCTCAGCGTCGGTGTCGGTCGACTGCCCCCCAGGCCGGTCGACCGCATCGTGTGGAATCAATCCAGAGGGCTGACCGGTCGACCGCACCCCTAGTGTCGATCGACCGTCCCCTCCTCTGTTGGACGCCTGCCCTCGAAGAACTCCCAGTCGACTGGGTCGGTCGACCGCACCCATAGCCGGTCGACTGCAACCCTCCAGACTTCTCTTCTTTTACTTGCTGCTTGTCTTCCCTTGCTTCTTTGTCTCTCCTCTTCTTCTCCAACTTCAAGTACCCCGTGCCTACGTGTATTTGAGGCCACAATTCCTAACAATCTCCGACATGGACCAAATACATCATGTTTCAAAGTTATTGTAATCTTTTCTTGCATTATCTCTGCCATCTCCCACTTTTATGGAAGACCCAAGTACTCTCCATTCTCATGAAGAGCACCTCCGCCACTCCACCATGTGGAGTGCACCAACCACCCCTCATCGCCTCATGAAGGATGAGCTCCACCAATCGCATAGTGCACGAATACCTGAGAAACAACCTCCCGTGTCGGATTTTGTATTATGAGACTCCCCACCCCGCAAGATCTCCATCAACACCGGACCTGGTTTAAAGCCTCTCAATGCACTCTCCACACTAGAAACTTTCGTGGACGACACCTCCACAAACTCCGCAGACTGTTCAACCCCTACAGTCCCATTTCAGTTACCCTCATCGACATCACCCCACATATCGATACCAGCGCTCTCTATCACACAAGAGCGACTTGAAGTTTCAACTGCCAATTCGCAAAGTATCCTCTCCGCAGTAACATCTTTCCCACTAGGATCACTTCCACCAGCAGCTCCCACTAAATTAGTAACCTCCCCTCCATAACTGAAAGAACTCGGTTGTACTCCACACAACCTACTACTCGATTCTGGCTGAGAGTCAACTACAGGAAAAACGTCCCTCACGTCTCTAAGCAAATAAAGCGTTCCCTCATGCTTTCCTTTTACAATCACCCTTGAACCTGCAGCAATACACAACTCCCCACTACCAACTGTAGTAGATAACCCCTCTTTGTCTAGCCTTCCAATCGAGATAAGATTTTTCTTCAAGTCTGGAACATGCATTGTCTCCCGCAAAACAACACTTTGATCATCAATGGTATTCATGCGAACAGTACCAACCCCACGTACAGAACACCGGTGACCATTTCCCACGATCACATCTCCAAAAGAACCCTCCTTATAGTTATCAAACACCTCTTTCCTCGGAGTGCAATGAAAAGAAGCTCCCGAATCAATATACCAATCTTGAGTGCCCAACTCCTCCCGGACTGATAAGCATTGATTCTCAACAACCCCCACTTGAGCTTCCTTTGGAGTATCTCTCTTCGGTTTCTCTTGCTTATTCTTCATATAAGCCTTGCAACTGCGCATCATGTGACCCTTCTTGTGACAATACCAGCACTCAGACCCATATACACCATCGCTGTCATCAGACTCACTCTCAGATGAACTACTTTGATCCTTTCTTCTTCGACTGCTCTTAGATTTCTCACGTCTCTTCTTAACGTACATGGCGAAATCTCTAGAAGATGATGATGGATATCCTCTGTTTCTCACCCTTCTCACCTCCTCGTTCAGAATGCTACTCACCACATCCTGCAGAGTCGTCGAATCTGTCATAGTGCCTGTAATAGTCTGTTCCACTGTACCATAACTATCGGGTAAAGTAGATAGAAGTAACAATGACTGTCCCCTCTCTGAAAACTTCAAACTTACAGCTTCCATCTGGTAGTAAACCATACAGTAATTGTTCACATTCTCTGCTACTGAACCCCCTTCTTTCAACTTCATATTAACCAATTTCTTCAGATGAAGAAGTTGATTAGATGCCGACGGTTTCTCATACATATCCGTGAAAATCTCTATAGCCTCCTTTGTGGTCTTTGCCTTCGAGATATGAAATAACGCCTTCCTATTTAGCCCTAACTGAATCTGCCCAAGCGCCTATGATCCAAACGATTCCACTCCGCTAAGATCTTCGCATCTTTGTCTGCACCTACCGGCTTCTCATCAAACAACGAACCATCAAGATCTTTTTGATGAAGATACGCTATCATCTGAATCTTCCACATCGCAAAGTCACTCCCATCGAATCTCTCGATCTTAATCTTGTTATCGGCCATCTCGAACCAACTACTCTGATATCACTTGAAAGCTCTGATACCACTTGTCGGAAAAATCTACTCCCAACTCGTAGTGCTAATAGCGGAAACACACCACAAACAATAGAAACTCTCAAGAAATAGATGAACCAAGAACAAATCACCAAAATATATGGATCTCACAAGAACACAACCAATATGCAGAGATAACCAATACTTCTTATTCCCAAAGAAATACAAAGATTACAAGAAAGATTATAATGCTCAATCTTTCTCTCACCTTTAAAACACTCGGCACAATCTCTCTTGAAGTTGAATAATGATCACGGCATAGGATTACTAAACCCTAGAGTTTACGATCATATATATAGCCCCCAAGCAAACCCTAAAAGATAAACACAAATATAGCAAATTGGGTTTTTCTCTCGTAAGCCCAAAATACGTCTCAGCGTCGGTTTCGGTTGACTGCCCCCCAGGCCGGTCGACCGCATCGTGGAAATCAATCTAGAGGGCTGACCGGTCAACTGCACCCCTAGTGTCGGTCGACCGTCCCCTCCTCTGTTGGACGCCTGCACTCGAAGAACTCCCAGTCGACCGCACCCCTAGCCGGTCGACCGCAACCCTCCAAATTTTTCTTCTTCTACTTGCTGCTTGTCTTCCCTTGCTTCTTTGCCTCTCATCTTCTTCTCCAACTTCAAGTACCTCGTGCCTACGTGTATTTGAGGTCACAATTCCTAACACTATCCCCGTGCCTTAGATCAATTCAATCATAATTGGTTCTTGGTCATTCGTGTGAGAATGAAAAATCTTGTTTTCAGTTTATATGTGTTTGGCATATCACAAGACCTAATATCTAAGGAATTGAACTTCTTGTTAGAAAAATCGGCACAACGAATGTTTTAGGTGACAACCAATCACAAAGAACAACTGAACAAACATAGACTAAAACAAACACAAAGCATACAATTTGTACTGGTTCGGTGAACCTAATCCGAAGAAAAAATAACCGATATATTATTTAACTAGAAACAACATACGTGTTACAGTATTCTCACTAAGAATCTGTTTATCTCTTAAGTCTAACTAGAAGATACTATGTTGATTACAATGGAAAATTCTCAGATGAATTATTCTAATCTCAATGGACGCCACAATAATTATTTATAGTAGTCTAGGACACCTAGGTTGAAATCTCTATGGTTATCTTTAAACATGTATATGTCAATTTCATATTTATCTCACTTAGGCCGCACCTAGTTTGGATACTAATTTTCTAGGATTTAGAAATATGTTTTTCTTCATGAATTACTACCTTAAACATTAGATATAAACCCAACGCTCCTCTCCTATTGGGCTGATCATACCGAACTCAGACACGTTAATCCGTAATTATTTCATTTGTAAAGTAGTCCATGCTATGAAGCCTACTGTACTGCATATATGCCACCACTATCAAACTAGGGGTGGCAACGGGCCGGACTTGGGCCGGACTTATATAAGCCCGAGCCCGAAATTATTTTTTGGGTCCAAGTCCGATCCGATTTTGCATCGGGCTCCAAAATACAGGCCCAAGCCCGAGCCCGAATTAACCAAAAACGCCCAAGCCCGGCCTGATTTACCCAATTTCAAGCATTTAAGAACTATGATTAATGCCTTAATGCCTCATTTCACGCATTTCACGCAATTTCAAGCATTTCACGCCTCATTTCAAGCATTTCACGCCTCGTTTCAGAACTAGGCCGCATTTAAAGCCTTAAAGCCCATGCCGCATTTAACGCCTCATTTCAAGCAATTCATGCAATTTCACGCATTTCAGAACTATGATAATGCCTTAATAATAATATTCCTCATTTGTTAGACGGGAAAAGGTGAGAGAGATGAAGGGACAGGGAGTATTTATTAGGCTTATATAAATCGGGTCGGATTCGGGTTGGACTCATACACACCCGAACCCGGCCCGAAAATGTAATCGGGCTTATTTGTTGAGCCCGGGTCTGAAAAAAATGAAAAAATCAGGCCCAAGTCCTACTAAAAACGGGTCGGACTTGATCGGGCTCGAATCGGGCTCAGGTCAATTGCCAGCCTTATATCAAACCCAGTTCACCTGTGAATTAACTTACATTTACATGCATGGCGTACGTACGGTCACATGTGAACTCATACTTAGCTTACGGTTCACACGTGACATTGTACTTGGCCGACTTTATTGACTTACAGCGTTAGAGCATCCATAACTCTTTCTCTTAAATATAGCAAAATGACAATTTTTAATATAGCATATAGCGACTGTAGATCCAATGGTTGTTTGCCAAATTTTGAGAAATTAATATAAAAAAAATTATGGAAAGGAAAATGTTGTTCCATCCGAGAAGTTTTTTCATAATTTTTAAAAATTAAAATAAAATTGTATTAGTTTTTAACTAATTACTGGTGTATTAATTAGTTACTAATTAATACTAAAATATGATTGATACTAATATTAATTAATACTAAAATATTAATTAATCTCTACTACTATAATGGGAGAAGGCCTCAGTGTAATTTGTCCATCTACTAACCCGTACAACGCACGTGCATAACTATTGTAAATGAGATTTTAGATCAAATCCAGACTACGTCTGAATTTTTACTTTCAAAAAAACTGTATTTATTACACTAAGGACTTCTCCCATTATCTCTACTACTATAATGGGAGAAGGCCTTAGTGTAATTTGTCCATCTACCAATTCGTGCAACGAACATGCATAACTTTTGTAAATGAGGTTTTAGATCAAATCCAGACTACGTCTGAATTTTTACTTTTAAAAAAACTATATTTATTACACTAAGTTCTTCTCCCATTATAGTAGTAGGGATTATGACATGCATCGCACGTGTAAATTACTAGTACTAATTAATACTAATATTCTGAATATGTCACTCTATGGTTAGTGTAGTCATTTTTTTTCTTATTCATCGTGCATGAGAGGAACTTACCGAGTACAATACAAATTAGCTCCGGCCGCTGAATTCTATGGTCTAGTCCTCGCTCTCTCTCCCCTTCAAACAAGTTGGAATTCGTAAGTAATTCACAAGATGAAACTACGCATGCATGCAAGCTATAAATACTCCCAATAGCTAGCCTGCATTCTTCCTCAAACTAAACAAAGATCGATCGAGATAAATAACCAAAGCTAATTTAAAATAATTACTTACAGTACTGTTTAAGTACATTCATTGAATAAAGAGGAAGGATGATGCGTTCTTATAACAAGAAGGTTGTCATTGTCGCACTGCTCATTTTTTCAGTTATGTGGGCTTTTAGTAGTTTGAAACCAGTTGGAGCAGCGAGGCTTTTGCAAGAAGAAGAGCAGAAGATGATGGTGAGGCATTTAGGGTCAGGGATCGAGACGTCGCTGCAGAGAGGACCAAGTGGGTCTCAAGGGGGAGGGAGTAATCCCTGCACCACCGGCCCGGTCAACGGTGGAGGGTCATGCCCTCCTACTCCTCCTTCCAACTAATTAAAGTTCAGAACTATAGCAGTAGTGTCTGATAAATTTATTGGATATATATATATATATATATATATATATATACTAGTATTGTGCACGTACTGTTCTTTATTCTTTTTTCTTTCTTTATTGGTGTGTTAATTTTTTAATTATTTGCACCAACAAGGTGGAATTAATTAATGTTGTTGAATAATTTGGCAATAGTGAATAAAGTTTGATGCCTATTTGGGTTCAATTTGAAATTGGTATGCATGCATATCTTGTTACAAATATTGTTTACAAAATTCCTTTTAGAAAGAAAAGATAGAGAGGCACGGAAAACCGAGAAGGGAACAGAAGAGGGTAAGCCGAAAGAAAAGAAAAAGGAAAATAAAATAAACAACTTACAATAAGTAATTTCATATTACAATTTTGAGAAGTCGAGGCCTGTGTATCACACAGTGTCCTTAAAACAGATTTCGCCTCTTTCCGGTTGCTGGAATGAACGGAGGCATCTGTCTCCCAGGATGCAACGACTTGGAGCGATCCCGTAGGCACCACGTACCACTCCCGAACTGAGTATAAGCGCTTGAACCTATCACCGACTTACCAACAAAACCAGAACCGAAGAACAGTACCGAATGAAACTTAGAGAAGGAGAGAAAGAAGATCTGTTTTCTTGTGCAGGGAAGAAAGTAAAGGGGAGGCCTCTATTTATAGAGCCTGGGTTAAATCAGTAACGGTAGACAAGGCTGTTAATGCCTTCACTGTAACGGCAGACAACGAATTGAATGCCGACACTGTAACGGCGGACATCATTTACTGCCTTCAGTGTAACGGCAGACAGTGAACTGAATGCCTTCAGTGTAACGGCAGACATCATTTACTGCCTTCAGTGTAACGGCAGACAAAATGTTAAATACAGCACTGAAACGGCAGACAGAACCGTTTCTGCATTCATTTCAGCCGTTACAAAAAGAAAACTGTAGCAAAAGGTGGCTCTGCACGGGGTGGGGTCTTTCGGTCCGGCATTCGTGTCCGCAGGTCGTGCTGGCACACACAAGTCGCATGTAATCCGGTCCGTGATTTGCCCCCCCCCCCCCCCCCCCCCCCGCACGCGAGAGAGAGCCTCTCTTCTAGCCATCTTACAATGCTTAGAAGGAGATTACTATATATCCTCTTCTATTTTCTTTGATTTTTCCGATATGAGACTATGTTCCCTTAACCCATTTCAAGAATGAAAACGTCTCACTTTGAGAGACAATTTCTCATTCACCCCTTAACCGATTTTAGCAAACCAATATATGATTTTGATCTACTCACGAAGGAGAACACAAATCAATCAAGATCTCTCAATAATTCATTGAGGATCTTACTCAAAAAATTGCTCAAAAATCGATTCGTAAATGGTGTATAAAACATCCATTTTCAACAATCCCCACATGAATGAAAATTGACGACCACAGACAGGACAGACTGACACGACAGACTTGGTGATAGAATTCAATGATTGATTCCTGCATAGGATAGGTAGGTGTTACCCTTTGAACCTTCCCTTATGAAAATATGTTTACTTTACTAACTAAACAGTAGACGCGATATCTTTGAACTGTTCTGTCATTTGTGTAAACGATGACATATCTCACACAGAAATCTTTCTAATGCATTTTCAGTTCTCACTGTTATGTTCGTTTTGGCCATGAACATACGCCTGGTTCTGCAAGAGTTTAACAGGAATATTGCCCTATATTATCTCCTTAGAAGCGGCCCTTCTTCCCTCTTACATAGGTGATTTCTTACCTAAGAGTAACCCGCATTACTCTGCTCGGATATCCGACGCATAAGAATCTTTAAAAGCCTAGCTTAACCTGTTACCTTGCGGGCATCACTGTTTCATCATGGGAATGGATATGGGAAAATCCCCACAGTGATCCAACTTGGTCTTTACAATTTAGTTGTCCCTTTGAACCTAGATCTTGGGATCTCCAGTCAGCTAGGTTGGGTTTCCATTGTATCGACTTATTCTTTCATGGGCTTTATTCCCATTTCCCTTGATGATTTATCAACTAACTCTCTGTTTAACCCTTTGGTTAGTGGACCCGCAATGTTATCTTTTGACTTTACATAGTCCACAGAGATAACCCCAGTAGAGAGTAGTTGTCTAATGGTATTATGTCTTCGACGAATATGTCTAGATTTACCATTATACATATTGCTCTGTGCTCTACAAATTGCAGATTGACTATCTGAATGTATGCAGATTCGAGGCACAGGCTTCGTCCACCTTGGAATATCCTCAAGGAAGTGGCGTAACCATTCAGCCTCTTCCCCACATTTGTCTAATGCGATAAATTCTGATACCATCGTGGATTTAGCGATCACTGTTTGTTTCGAGGATTTTCAAGAAACTGCTGCACCACCTAGTGTAAACACATAGCCACTAGTGGATTTTGAATTATCACTCGATATCCAGTTCGCATCACTGTATCCTTCAAGTACAGCCGGGTATCTTGTATAGTGCAGCCCGTAGTTACGAGTAAAACGCAAGTACTTCAGTACTCTTATAATTGCTTGCCAATGTTCGCTTCCAGGATTACTCGTATATCTACTTAGTTTACTCACTGCATAGGCTATGTCTGGTCTTGTACAACTCATTAAGTACATTAGACTGCCTATGATTCTAGAGTATTCTACTTGAGAAATACTCTTCCCTTTATTCTTGGATAAATGTAAAGTTAGATCTATTGGAGTTCTGGCAATTCCAGAATTATCTTTATCAAATTTTCCAAGAATGTTGTCAACATAATGTGACTGGCTTAAAATAAGTTCGTCTGATGTTCTTGTGATTTTAATTCCCAATATAACATCTGCTAGTCCCATGTCTTTCATGTCAAACCTCGAGTTTAACATGTTTTTAACAGATTTAATTATCTGATCATTGCTTCCAATAATAAGCATGTCATCTACATACAAACATATAATGACATATCCATCTTCTGTGTCTTTGACATATACACATTTGTCACATTCATTGATCTTGAAGCCATTTGTCATCATGACATTGTCAAATTTTTCATGCCGCTGCTTTGGAGCTTGTTTCAAGCCATATAATAACTTCACCAGTTTACACACTTTCTTTTCATGTCCTGGTGCTGAAAAACCCTCAGGCTGTTCCATGTAGATTTCTTCATCTAAATCTCCATTAAGAAAAGCTGTTTTTACATCCATTTGATGTACTTCAAGATTGCGTAGAGCTGCTACTGCAAGTACCATCCTAATGAAATTTATTCTCGTCACAGGAGAATATGTATCAAAGTAGTGAAGACCTTCATTTTGTTTATATCCTTTAATTACAAGTCTTGCCTTGTATTTATCAATTGATCCATCAGATTTTATTTTTCTCTTGAAGATCCACTTGGAACCTAAAGGTTTACTACCCGGTGGAAGATCCACTAGTTCCCAAGTATGATTTTGCAAGATAGAATCAATTTCACTCTTGATGACTTCTTTCCATTGAGGACCATCACCAGAGTTCACCGCTTCCTTGAAGGTTTGGGGTTCTCCTTCAAGCATAAAAGTCAAGAAATCCGGACCAAAAGATTTTTCCGTTCTTGTTCTTTTACTGCGTCGAGGTTCCTCCTCAACTTCTTCATCTTGGTCTTCACTATCTTCACTGATAGTCTCATGTGTTCGTTTGGAGGAACTTGGTTCCTCCTTTGACTTACATAGAAATACATCTTCAAAGAACGATGCATTTCTAGATTCCATTATCGTGTTCTTTGATATCTCAGTGATATCGGATTTGTACACCAAGAACCGATAGGCACTACTGTTAAGTGCATAACCAATGAAAATACAATCAACTGTTTTTGGTCATATTTTCATTTTCTTAGGTGGAGGTACTGTCACCTTGGCAAGACATCCCCACATTCGCAAGTAATTGTAGGATGACTTTCTTCCTTTCCATAATTTATATGGAGTTTTCTCTTCTTTCTTTTTGGGCACCTTATTCAAAAGGTAGTTAGCTGAAAGAATAGCTTCTCCCCACAAGTTTGGAGGCAAACCAGAACTTATTAACATCGCATTCATCATTTCTTTCAATGTACGATTCTTTCTCTCAGCAACACCGTTGGACTGAGGAGAATAAGGCGCTGTGGTTTCATGTATAATCCCATGCTTAGCACATGTGTCAGCAAATGGCGATTCATACTCTCCACCTCGGTTGCTTCTTAGCGCCTTAATTTTCTTATTGAGTTGATTTTCAACCCCATTTTTATAGAGAACAAATTTCTCTATAGCTTCATCTTTGCTTTTAAGCAAGTATACATAGCAATATTTTGTGCTATCATCAATGAAGGTAATAAAATATTTATTACCACCTCTTGTTTGTATCATTTTTAAATCACAAATATCAGTGTGAATTAGTTCCAGTGGTTCGGTGTTTCTTTCAACACTTTTAAATGATGATCTTGTTAGTTTTGCCTCAACACAAATTTCACATTTGTGTTTGGAATCAATTTGGAACGTTGGTATGTGATTCAAGTTAATTAGTCTTCGCAAAGTATCATAATTAACATGTCCTAGTCTACCATGCCATAAATTGGAAGACTCAAGCAAATAAGTAGAAGAACTAGCTTTATTCATATTCTTGACCATGGTCATTACATTGAGTTTGAACATTCCACCACTCATATATCCTCTACCAACATACATTCCACTTTTTGACAAAACAAATTTGTTCGACTCGAACACTAAATGAAAACCGTGGTTATTAAGCAACGAACCAGATACCAGGTTCTTACGGATTTCAGGACCATATGCAACATTGTTCAGAGTCAGTTCCTTTCCAGAAGTTATCTTCAAGATCACCTTGCCTTGGCCCTTTATTTCTGAAGTAGCCGAGTTCCCCATAAATATTTTCTCCCCATTCTCTAATGGTTCAAAAGTGGAGAACATACTTCTATTGGAGCACACATGTCGAGTAGCTCCAGTGTCAATCCACCATTCCTTCGAGTTTGAACCTAACATATTCACCTCTGATATCACAGCTGAGAGGTTGATATTGGAAACATCTTGAACAATTTCTTGAACCAAGTTTGCTTCTCTGTTCCTGTTCCTCTTGGGAAGTCTGCATTCAGTGGACTTGTGACCAATTTTATCACAATTGAAGCACTTGCCTTGAAACTTCGGCTTCTTGGAGATCCCTCCCTTGGGCCCCAACTTGGGACCTTTATTGTGCTTATTAGAATGTTGTTTATGTTCCATTACATTTGCCTTAGCTGTATGACTGACGAGTCCAACCTTCTCAGATCCTCTATTGTCTTCTTCAATGCGAAGCCTGACAATGAGATCTTCAATGCTCATTTCTTTTCGCTTATGCTTTAGGTAATTCTTAAAGTCTTTCCAACCTTGTGGTAATTTTTCAATTATACATGCCACTTGGAAACTTTCACTTAAGTTCATACCTTCAGCATGAATCTCGTGCAAGATCAATTGTAGTTCTTGAACTTGACTGATTACTGTTTTAGAATCTACCATTTTATAGTCTAGGAAGCGGCCTACAATGAATTTCTTGGCACCGGCATCCTCAGTTTTATATTTATGTTCTAGTGATTCCCAAAGTTCTTTAGCTGTTCTTTTGTCAATGTATACATTATACAAAGAGTCGGCTAATCCGTTCATTATGTAATTTCTACACAAGTAATCAGCATTTTTCCAAGCATCCACAGCATTTTTCCAAGCGAAATCACGGTTGAACCCTATCATCGACTTACCAATAAAACAGAACCGAAGAACAGTACAGAACAAAACTTAGAGAAGGAGAGAAAGAAGATCTGTTTTTGTACAGGGAAGAAAGTAGAAGGGAGGCCTCTATTTATAGAGCCTGGGTTAAAACCGTAACGGTAGACAAGGCTGTTAATGCCTTCACTGTAACGGCAGACAACGAATTGAATGCCGACACTGTAACGGCAGACATCATTTACTGCCTTCAGTGTAACGACAGACAAAATATTTAATACAACACTGAAATGGCAGACAGAACCATTTCTGCATTCATTTCAGCCGTTACAAAAAGAAAACTATAGCAAAAAGTGACTCTGCACGGGGTAGGGTCAAGTCGGTCCGGCATTCATGTCCGCAGGTCGTGCGGGCGCACACAAGTCGCATGTAATCCGGTCCGTGATTTGCACCCCCCCTCCCTGCACGCGCGCGAGAGAGTCTCTCTTCTAGCCATCTTACAATGCTTAGAAGGAGATTACTATATATCATCTTCTATTTCCTTTGATTTTTCCGATGTGGGACTATGTTCCCTTAACCCATTTCAAGAATGAAAATGTCTCACTTTAAGAGACAATTTCTCATTCACCCCTTAACCGTTTTTAGCAAACCAATATATGATTTTGATCTACTCACGAAGGAGAACACAAATCAATCAAGATCTCTCAATAATTTATTGAGGATCTTACTCAAAAAATTGCTCAAAAATCGGTTCGTAAATGGTGTCTAAAACACTCATTTTCTAACAGAAACATCCCAGCAGATCAGCGCTGCAAAAAGGAAGTGAAGATCCAAATTAGTCAATACACAAAGCACCTAAAAGGCAAACCAAAAAAGAATAAACCGAACACAGCAAAGATAGACTAAAAGAAATAAGGTCAAGACGAAGAAAAGTATATAACAAACAATCTAAGGAGGTAGGAAGTTGAATTGATAGAATAAAGAAACCGCAGAGTCAATCTTGTGAAGTTTTAGGGAATTAAGCCTATGCAGGACCAAGGAAGAGGCCCGTATTTGGGGGAAAAGAGGAGGTCATCGATGAGCACCTAAGTGATGCTTATCTAACTAGAAGCGGGTATTTTTATTTTGGTCCAAAATTGAAGGTGATTTTCTAAAATTTAGCCTTTTTCTATAATGAAAAGCATGCATCGTATCATTTAGGGAATAGAAATGAAGAAGAAAATGTAAATATGTGTAAGGCAAAAAATTTACCATCAATCGACCACAAGCAAATTTTAACACCCTAAAACTTTAGCCATTTGATTTGCCTTTATAAACTCTCAAGTCAAGACTTTTGCAGAGGAATTCAGTGCATTTGATCAGACTGGCACTTGGGATGTTGTTCCTCTGTCAAAGGGCGTTCAGCATATTAGCTGCAAGTGGATCTTCAAGGTCAAATATCAACCTGTTGGATCTATTGAGCGGCACAAGGCTCGTCTAGTAGCCCGAGGATTTAATCAGAAGCATGGCATTGATTATGATGGGACATTTGCTCCCATTGCACAAATAACTACTGTTCGCACTCTTTTTGCTGTTGCAGCCATTCGCCAATGGCCGTTATACCAGGTGGACGTGAAGAACGCTTTTCTTTATGTTACCTTATCTGAGGTGGTTTATATGGATCCTCCTCCTAGCCTTCCTACTCATCCTCGTCATGTTTGCCGGTTGCGTCAGACTATATATGGTTTGAGTGCTTTCGCCTTGTCATTACCAAGGCTAGTTTTAGTCAGAGTTCTCAGGACCATTCTATGTTTATGCAGTCATCCCCGCAGGGGAGGGTACTTCTACTACTCTTTGTTTACGATATGATCATTACTGGGGATGACTCTGCGGGCATTACATCCACCCAGAAATACCTTCATCAGTAGTTCCATATGAAAGACCTTGGCAAACTACGTTATTTTCTGGGCCTAGAGATTTCTTATGGATCTTAGGGATACTCATCTCTCAGCAAAAATACACATCAGATATTATCTCCGCTGCATCCCTTTCTAACAGTCGATCAGCCGATACACCCTTAGAGCTTCATGTGAAGCTTCGTCCCACTGATGGTGAGCTCCTTCCTGATCCCACTAGATACAGACAGATTTTCGGATAGCTTGTCTACTTATGCATGACCAGACCCAATATTGCACATGCAGTCAGTGTTGTCAGTCAGTTTATTTCTGCTCCTATATTAGTTCACTACGATGCTCTTCTTCAGATTTTCAGATATCTTTGGGGTACTATTACTCGCTCATTATTCATGTCTACTACATCCAAACTAGAGTCGAGTGCATATTCTGATTCAGATTGGGCAGGTGATCCTACTACCAGACGGTCTACCACCAGTTTCTGTCTATTTCTTGGTGATTCGCTGATTTCATGGCGAAGTAAGAAACATGCAGTTGTTGCATGTTCTTAGACTGAAGCTGAGTACAGAGCAATGGCAGCTACTACTAGAGAGATTGTTCATGTCGTTGGCTTTTATCATATATGGGTGTCACTCTTTCAGGACCTGATCCTCTTCATTGTGATAACCGGAGTGCACTACACATTGCAAGCAACCCGGTCTTTCATGAGCGAACGAAGCATATAGAGATTGATTGTCATTATGTTTGTGAGCGCTTTGAAGCAGGGACCATTTTTCTTCATTCTATTACCTCATCACAGCAGACGGTAGACTTCTTCACCAAATCTCATACTATTCAGATATTTCGATATTTACTTGGCAAACTCACTTTATTTGATTCACCATGAGTTTGAGAGGGGGTGTTAGATATTATAGTCCCATATTGGGTATTGGGCTAATTTTGTATTTAGCTCACTCCTATATATAAGAGACATTGTACTAAGTTATTTCTCAATTCAATATTCAGTATTATTTTCATCTCTCTGATTTATCTTAACAATAATAATTAAATCAATAATATGCATTACATTAATACTCAACTACTAATAAATACAATAGAATGTATGTATTTACAAAATAAATAAGATTGGATTTGATTTGGTTAAAATATCATAGATAGAAATATAGTAGTACACATTAATTAATTAAATCAAATAGTATACGTAAGATTTATACTCCAATGATAATAAAATATAGATTAGGATCTATAGGCTTTCACAATAATAAATAACAATAATAATAATAATAATAATAATAATAATAATAATAATAATAATAATAATAATAATAATAATAATAATAATAATAATAACAATAATAATAACAATAACAATAACAATAACAAGGATAGTAATAATATATATTTGACTTAGGCTAAAATATAAATAGTCGATCAATTAGGAATAGAAAATAAAGTTAAAATACACCATTATTCGAAATAAATATAATTGCTTATTAGAAAAGACTTTGATAGAAGATCCGAAACGAATTTTAAAAAAAAATGAATTTATAAATAATCAAAATACAGAAAATATTCAAAAATATGTATTTGCGGGAACGGGGGTTACATATATGATAGGAAGAAAAGTTGAGCTCCAACATGAAGGAAAAAACTTTTTACCACAAAAATTTCTAAAAAAAAAAAACCAAACAAAATAGATAAATAAATCTCTAATCTCTAATATTATAATGGGAGAAGAGGAGTTGTCATTTGTAAATTTATCACCTTACGTGCATTGCACGTGCAACTCCAACTTTTCCGTTATACTTTAAATCTACCAACTTACGTGCACTGCATGTACAACTCCAACTCTCCCATTATAATATTAAATATTATTTTAATATATATATATATTTATTAACACGTATCTCACACGTGCTACATGATATTATTTTAAAAACTATACTGTTTAAAACGTGGCATGTGTTAAATACTAGTAATTTTATAAATAAAAAGAACCAAATCCAACTGCGACATAGAAATAAAAATCACTTGTCAGCCCTTTCGTCTTCTCCACATTCTTGTGGATCAAGTTATTTTTATTTGACTCCTCTAATTTAATTTGGATAAATCACTCATATCTACTAGGTATGTAGTGGATAGTCTCAGAAAATGTACTCGGTAAGACCCTTCTTGTTATATGGAATCTTGACATGGAAAGTGGAGAATTACTTGTGAAGTCATGACTTGTTATCTTGTTATCTTGTTATCGTGTTACACCGAGTACAAGCTCTATAGATCCCACTACGAAGTCTAAACGTACACTGTTTTGAGTGCACTGAACCTGTGGTCTGGGACGCAGTAGTACATGCACTAGATAGGAGAAACAACATGCTAATAGACCTAGTTGACACGTATATTGTTGATCATGACTATTGTTTATTACTACCGTAATTGCTTTTGTAAATTTGATCTTGATTCATATTTCTTCATGTACTTTATTCCTTACTCTTTGCTTTCAGTACTTGCTATCCATACTTGCTCTAAGGATATTTCTTTTTCCCTTTAGTTGATCCAGCTACAGGTGAACCGGGAGATTTGCCAAGTGGCATTGGTGAGCAGTATTTCTAGGTTGGGGCAGGAGCTGCATTAGAATAAATTATCTCTCTCTATATGTTTTTTCTCACATTTTCATCTAGTTGATTAAACTTTGTATTCAGGGCTTTTGACCAGTAACTATTGTTTGTTTTCTGAGCATTGGTTATTATGTTGGACTATTGTGTCACGCCCCGCTTCCCAAAATACGGGAATACGAGCCCGTGACGTAGGCCCCAGTGAATGATTTTAATATCATCCATCAGCTGTACCAGTCTCAACTCAACAATACTCAGGAAATTAAATCACAGCCACACAATCAATAATATCACAGAACAATAATTGAATTCAAGAAATTAAATATTCCAACATAATAATGTTACTGAGAAACGAGTAGCAATTACGGGTCAAAAGCCCGGGACACAATTCTGAATAAATAAAAGAATTACAATTATTGAAAAAGAACATGAAAGGGAAAAATTTATTATCAAACAGTTGCTCCAATCTAGAAGTACTGCTCTCCAACTCCTTCTAGTAGATCCTCAGGTCCACCTGTGACTGGATTCGCTAAACAAGAAAAATAAATATCCTTAGAGCAAGTACGGACAACAAGTAGTGAAAACAGAGAGTAAAGAAGTAAGGTACATGTAGGAGGTATGAATCAAGATCAAATTTGCAAGGGCAATAATGGCACTAATAGCAAGGGTCTTTATCAAGTATATATGCATGTCAACTATGTCTATTATCAAGTTGTTTCTCCTAACTAGTGCACGTACTACTGCATCCCATACTACAGGTTCGGTGCACGCACAGCAGTGTTCGTTTTAGACTTCGTGGTGGGGTCTACAGAGCGTGTATTCGGTGTACCACAATAACAAGATAACAAGATCACAAGTTCATTTCTCCACCAGTATTCTCCACCTTCCATGTAACAAGTCCATGTAACAGGAGGGCCCTACCGAGTACATTTTCTGAGACGGTCCACTACTAGGTCAACCCTTAGAAACCCCGGCTTATTTAGTATTTTGTTACTAAGTCATATATGCACATGCGGGTAGTCATAAGAGTGTCAAGTGAATAACGATAATGCAGCAAAATGGTATATTACACAATAATAAGCAAGAAACAGTAAATCTGAAATGGCTGATACAGTCAGACTAAAACAGGGATATCTCCTATATTACAACTCCAAATTCGGACTTCTAGTAGGCTATGGACATCTAGACAGATAGGGCTACAAGTTATATTCAGAGATTTTCTTCAAATTCGGACTGTATCTAGGTCAAATGTACTGTTCTTTACGGTTCAGCTGTTCTGGCAGCAACTAGGTGTCAATTCCTAAGGGGTGGGAACAAGGTCTAAATGTTTTATAAAAATCTATAAAAATTTGGGGTGAACCCTCAGTATGTGTGCAGGGTTCCTGAAAAGTTTCATAGCATTCTAACACTAATTGCATGGTATTTTATTACCAATTATGTCGATGGCATAATAATTCAGCAGTAAAGGAAAATGTAGACTAGCGGGACTAAAAATGTTATATCTTATAGCTCGTGACTTCAAATTAAGATTTGTCACTTGGGTTGGAAATCATGCCCAATAGACAAAAATTCTCATTTACATCTTGTGTGCTAATTCTCATATTTACAGGGTCGAAACCTCTGTACTAAACAATACATGCGACAAGAATTTCTATTGGAAGAAAACTATCATGTTTATATTCATTAAGTGAGTAGTTATCGAACTAATGAATCACACATGTATCAAGGTCAATGTAAAGCAAGCATTGTGAATTTTCTAAATAACAGGTCAAGTGAATTTATCAAGTTCAAGCCACAAGATTTCATATAAATAACAAGTATTTAACCACGGCGTGTTTTCCTCATGTACAAATTTATTCATTTATTTATGCCAAATATGTGTCTAGGCTTGGGTTTGAGTCAATGGATAATAAAAGAAGTCAAGAGTACGTCGGGTTAGCTCGTGTAAACCCTCGATACTCTCAACGAGACGGGACACAAGGCAAAATTATCGATAATTAAATTTGGAACTACTTGCAGGAGATCAATTAATTTGAACTAGAATAAAAAGAATAGTTCAATGGACTTGCCTTTTTCGTAGTAGTCGATTCGAATAATTAAGAATAACGGGATCAGTATCCCGGGAAACAATCCCAAGAGTACGTGCAAAATACGTACGTAGAAATTCCGAAAGCGACAACAGCAATAGTGATTTTTCCCCACACATGATCAGCAAAACAGCAAGCAGCAGCGGCGGGATCTGGTGCGGGTAGAACACAGGACAACAAAGCAGCCAATCGGATGGTTTCTGCGCAGCGGATCTGGCCGAACAGCAAACAGCGCCTCGGATCCGCTGTGGCAAAACAGCGAACACAGATCAGGGGGCACGGATCTTGGCACGATCCGATGGTCCAAATTCGTCCCCGCCCTTTTTCCCTTTCTTCTTCTTCTTCGTCGTTCGCTACTTCGAAACGGAGAGAGAGAGAGATATAGGGACGGCGACGTCGGCTGTGCTGCGATGGCGACACCACGTCGGGGAGCGATGCGGTGACTGCGGCACGGCGGAGGCGCGAGTGTGACGGGAGGCGACGACGGCGGCGTCCTCTATTCGGTTCGAAGAACAGGGGAGGAGTTCGGGATGACGGTGGTGGGTTCTGCGGCATGTGGCGATGCTGTGGGGTCGACGAGGAGAGCGCTGACGGCAAAGGTGATGGGTTCGACTATGGAAGACGAAGGGGAAGTGAGCGGGAGATTATAATTGGGTTGTTTGAGTTTGATTCGGTTTGGGGTGATGAGGTGAAGTGGTGATGATGACGGGGTGCGACGGTGGTCGGCAAGGAGGTGGCGAAGTCGAGGATGTGATGGAGAGGCGAAGTGGTGATGGGTTTGGGTGAGTACGATAACGGGAAGGAGTGAGCAGGGGGTTTGTTTGGGTTTTGTTTTGTTCTGTTGTTTTTGTTTTGGTTTGTTTTAACAGAGAAGGAGAGGGAGAGAGATCACGGAGAGTTGGGGGTTTGTTTGTTAACAGGAGAGGAGATCGTGGGAAGTTGGAGGATTTGAGGGAGAATTAGTCTGGGTTGTTAGGGGGATTGGGTTGTGGGTAGATTTAGATTAGGATCCAATGCCCAATAAGATTAGGGGTTGGGCTTGAGTGTAGATGGGCCACAAAAAAAAATACAACAATATAATAATTAAATGGAAGCTAATAAGCCCACAACAAGACAAAGGCCCAGATACAATAATTAAGAAAAAAAAAATACATCAAAGACATACAAAAATAATAACCCGTATAATCGGGAATAGGGGTTACATATTGAATACTTAATTTCAGTTGTTATTTATGTGATGATATTATCTCTGTGGTTGTGATTATTCTTTTTGCATATTGTTGAGTTGAGACTGGTACAGCTTATGAATGTTGTTAATATCATTTGCTGGGTCATCGTCACGGGTTCGTATTCCTGTATTTTGGGAAGCGGGGCGTGACATGCGGGAACGGGGGTTACATATATGATAGGAAGAAAAGTTGAGCTCCAACATGAAGGGAAAACTTTTTACCACAAAAATTTCAAAAACAAACAAACAAACAAACAAACAAACAAAATAGATAAATAAATCACTAATCTCTAATAATATTATAATGGGAGAAGAGGAGTTGTCATTTGTAAATTTATCACCTTACGTGCATCGCACGTGGAACTCCAACTCTCCCGTTATACTTTAAATCTACCAACTTACATGCATTGCACGTACAACTCCAACTCTCCCATTATAATATTAAATATTATTTATATATATATATATATATATATATATATATATATATATATATATATATATATATATATATTTATTAACACGTATCTCACGCGTGCTATATGATATTATTTTAAAAACTATATAATAATTAAAACGTAAATCGCATATGTTAAATACTAGTAATTTTATAAATAAAAAGAACCAAATCCAACTGCGACTTAGAAATAAAAATCACTTGTCAGCCCTTGCGTCTTCTCTACATTCTTGTGGATCAAGTTATTTTTTATTAGACTCCTCTAATTTAATTTGGATAAATCACTCATATGTAATTAATTAGATACGTTTGGGAATATGTTATTCATGGTTATTGATATGGGTGAATTTCTTTGTTGGTCTATTCTTTTTTTTTCGTGTTAGTTGACTTTAGCGTTGAGTTGGTCACATAGTCAACATGTCTGAACTCAATATTTTGAACCATTTCCAATAAATAAATTAAAATTAAACCATTTGTAATATAATTGGCATAAGATCAAAGTTTGCATGATCACGGGAACTTAGAGTCATCGCAATATTCGCAAACGCGTGGTGGTCTAAGTAACACTTTTCACGACCACGACCTAATTTAGTCATCAAAAAGTTTTAATTTCTTAGTTAAAAATCTTTTGCATTTTGCACACATTAAAAAATCCATTACTAAATATCTTATACTACATTATCAAAAGAAGTTAACTTCATAGTGCACTGTAATTTTCTACATGTTAAGAGTTGTGTTGTAACCGAATATTTGTTTTGAATACCATAGTGCACAGTACTTTTTTAGATTTGTAGTAGGATTATTTTGCAGTTTCGTTAATCTTTCATTAATGAAAACGGTAACTTTAGTTACTTTTATCTCAAAGAAAAAAAAAGTTACCTTTTGCTACAAACGAAATGAAGCAGAATTGATCTAGGCTTTCGTTGTAAAATCTTATGTATAGTTCGTTGTTGCTCTTGCTTACAATTTGCAATCTTAAAATGGATGATTTTGCTTTGGTATTAAATTACCTATTTTGAACTTTGAACGATTAATGTCATCTCCTAAATATATTTGTCCGGTCTCTTTCGGAGATAAAGAACTCCTCGTTTGTTTCTTCTTCAGATAAGCCTCCTATACATATTTCAAAGAAAAACATTTAGAACAACATAGATTTTTCCTATTTTCTTCCATATTCATTTACAATTCAACCAAACAAAGGGTGGAATTATAAGTAGTGAATTCAAGGTCTACCAAATATGACAGACCAAATCAAAGGATAATTATATATGTAATTCCATCCAAGGAAATTAAGACTGACTAGAATGTTTAATAGTTGGACAAAAACCATGCAAACTCTCTATATAAACTCCCCTCTATACCAACCTTTCTCTTCATCCCCACTTCTTTATAACTCAAAGAAGAAAAAAAATCGCATTTCATAATCCAAACTCTTAAACAAAGATAACCCATTTTGAGAGAGAATTAAAAGATGGTTTATTTAAGAGTGCTGCTTCTTGTATTGGTGATATCATCAAGCTTTCAAGAAATACACTCCATAAGGCCATTAATGGAAGAATATTACATACTGTCATGGGGTGATGAGGTTGGGAGTCTGTTGCTGGAGTCTCTTCCGAAAGGGACACCGACGAAGCCGGGGCCTTCTGGGTGCACCCACAACCCGAATATTCAAGGCCATTGCCCTTGATTAATTGCCCTCATCATCAAATTTTGATGCCTACTTGTTTTTTTTTTTTTTTTTTCTTTGGGTTTGTAAACAGAAGGAGAAGGAAGAGTCCTTTTTTATTCTAATTTTTATTTCGTATTTCTCATTTTTTTGCACAATGTGTGTGTTTGGTTAAAAATGTGAATATATCATTCTTACATATATATTTGGTAACAAAAAATTGCAATTCATCAAATTCTTGTTCTTTGTCTACTCCTTTGCCCCTATTTATTATCAAAGATGGCCTTAGTCTTTACGGTTGAACTGGCTGGTTTGAGCTAATCGAACTGTTGGTATGCTTTAAATTAATTTCATAACATTTCAATTTAAGCAGTGATTACAAGAGAACAACTCTTAGTATTATTTCTAATTATATATTTATTTAAATTTTTGTTGGAATATAAATACTAAACCCTTAATATATTCTTACTTATAACTTCAGAGTTTGGGTCTAGTGTTTAGACTTTATAGACTCTAAATAAGCGGTTTAATTAATAAGTAACTTGAGAAGAAAAATAATCGAGTATATTTCTTTTCTTATTTAAGCGCACGGCTAAGACTATCCACGTGCCTTAGATCAATTCAATCATAATCGGTTCTTGGTCAATCGTGTGGGAATGAAAAATCTTGTTTTAATTTATGTGTTTGGCATATCACAAGACCCAATATCTAAGGAATTGAACTTCTTGTTAGAAAATTCGGCACAACGGATAATTTAGACCTATAGGTGATAACCAATCACAAAGAACACCCAAGCAAATATAGACTACAATAAACACAAAAGCACACAATTTGTGCTAGTTCGGTGAACCTAATTCGAAAAAAAAATAACCGCTATATTATTTAATTACAGACAACACACGAGTTACAGTATTCTCACTAAGAATCTATCCACCTCTTAAGCCTCATTAGAAGATACTCTGTTGGTTACAATGAAAAACTCTCTAATGAAGTACTCTAATTTCAATGGATGCCACAATAATTATTTATAGAAGTCTAGGACACCTAGGTTGAAATCTCTATCGTTATCTTTAAAGATGGATATCTCAATTTCATATTTGTCTCACTTAGGCCGCACCTGGTGATGCTAATTGTTTTCGGGGTGTGGGGGCAACATGTGTGAGTTCTTGTAATTTGTGAAATAAAAACCGTAGTACTGGCGTCGGTCCGACCACAGGGAGTGGGACTGGCTCGGGGATAGGAGCCGCGAGGTAGAGGCGGGTAGCTCGGCTCTAAGTAGGAACAAAGAGGTAGATGACGGGTGTTCGGCTCGGATCCAACAGCTCTGCTCGGATCCAGTAGCTCGGCTCGGCTCGGCTCGGCTCGGCTCGGCTCGGCTCAAATATGAGAACGACTGTAGCGATTTAGTCAAAAAATGGCAAAATAGCAAACCGATGTTGCTGCTATTTTGCCATTTTTTGGCAAAATGGAAAATATAGCAGACCATTGTGGATGCTCTTATTAGGCATGCATTCGAAAGATTTGCTGTACTGACCCACTTTTGGAAAATATTTGGGGGTGTGACCCACTTCCGAAAACAATTAGCGATCTGACACAGTTTTGGACCCGTCAGCATAAGCCGTTATTGAAAATAACGGCATATATAGGTTATTTATATGCTGTTATTTTCAATAACGGCAGCATTTTACAATTTATTTTGCATGCCGTTATTTAGAGTAACAGTATTAGTATATTTCTCATACATGTGTGAATTGGAAAAAATTCTAAGTATTGAAACAACTTACAAATAATGCCGTTATCCTCAGAAAAGATATTGAAATTACTGATATCGTTATTGAGGATAACAACATCAGTTATAATAAAATAATATGTTATTGTTGTCTCTAATAAAATTCTGAAGTCAATTTCTTCTGTTTTGGTCTCCCATTCAAATTTAGAAAATGTTGATCGAAGAGTGCGTATTCAACTGTCCCAATTGAAACGACATGAATTCTCTTCTGCTAAACTTGTCAATCAAACCCTAGACAATATTTATTGATCAATATATAGAGTAAACATTTTGATTTTTTGGTCTTCAATTATACCAGTGAACATTACTTAATATGACTGGGTCCTTACGAAATTACTTAGTTTATTTCATTTTTTTTTTCTTTTTCTTGAATAAAGGATTACGAGTCCGTAGTAGCCTCAAAAATCTCCGTTTACCCATTCCATGACATAAGTACATTTCCAAATAAAATGTTTCCTATCTCTATTAAGTCAGTGTAGTCATTTTTTTTTCTTATTCATCTTGCATGAGGAACTTACCTTGCAGGGCCGGCCCTGAGTTTCAGAGGGCCCGAGACGAACTCCCGAAATGGGGTCCCTCATACGCTAAAAAAAAACAAAGAAAAATATGTATACAAAAAAATTGCACATTGTTAAAAGCAAATTATGCAAAATATATAAATTTGTTTTTAAATCACCCAAATTTAAAGTCTCAAATTAAATTCAAGTCTTTTAGCCTAAACCCAAATAATTTTTAAAAAAATTAAAGACTCAAATAATTATTTTTGGGGACCCCTAATAACAGTATTTTTATTTTACGCACAAAATACGTGTCTATATTTACAAAGGAATTACAACTTTTTGGGCCCCTAAAATTGCAAAAACACCGGGGGTCTGAGGCTACCACCTCATCCGCCTCAAGGGTGGGGCCTACCCTGTTTGCCCGCAGGAACGAAGTTAGTTACTTTTCGCAAGGGAGCGCAGCTGATAATAAATTCAAAAATTGTATATTTGGAGAGAAGTGAATGCTATTTTGGATATAATATGAGATTTTCTAAAAACATGGGGGGGGGGGGGGGGGGGGGGGGGGGGGGGGGGGGGGGGGGCTAAAAGGATAAAATTTTAAAAATATAGACGGTTTTCCGCATAGTTGGGGGTGTTACATGGCTCCGTCTCTCTGTTTGTCACTGTTTGCCGCGTTAGACAAATTCCTTGTATCAGAATGTTTTTTGTTGCTGATAGTTTAATTTAATTTGCGAATTCAGTTTCCCTCGACTTACTAAACAATCTTTTTTTTTTTTTTTTTTTTTTTGATAAAAGATGACCTCGTCATCGTTTCATTAATGCAATATTAAAGAAACAAAGTAGTACTACATACATAGATCAAACCAAACTCAGTCTAATCCAAATACCGAACAACAACAGAACGACTTACTAAACATTCACTGCTCAAACTATGACGCATACTTGATAATAATTGACCATATTTAACCAAATGAGGATCCACATTCAAGATAGAACTAGAAAAGAAGTATATAATAGAAAGACACCTTTTATCTTTAATTTGTCCATGCACAACGTACACAGTGTATCACTTTTGAATCATAAATCTTATTTAGCATCTATCAACAAAAGACCTTGTTGGTCCAAGTTAACAAAATAATAATCAAGAAGAATAAATCAAATACAAAAAAAAAAAAAAAAAAAAAAAATAAAGTTGGTCAATACAATAACGAGCATTGTCAAACATATTGCTTGAGTTGTGACTTGTGAAGTAAAATTTATTTCATAAAGGAGGGCAGTATCCACCATTGGCAGGGCCGGTAGTGCAGCCCGCACTACTTCCTCCAGTTGGGTCCCGGGACAGCGACTCCAGCCCGAATCCGAGCAACCTCACCAACAGCTGCTCCTCTTCTCCCAAAAGCCTTGCTGCTTCGACTGGTCCGAAACCGCCAAAAGCCCACACAAGAGAGAGCATGAACAGAGCAACGAAGATAACCTTGTTAGCCATGATCTTCGAGGTTTTTTTTTGTGATGTGTGGTGTTTTAGTGTTCTGGCCGGGCTTAAATTTAATTTGTAAGAATTGGACACTTCTGGTTGGTTATTATGTGTTTGTATAATTTGAAGAAAGTAAGCTAGTTTAAGGGCTTATATATAGCTTGATTTCTTAACCAAACCTAACTTGTGAACTTTGGTCCTTGTTTTTGAATGAAGTGAAGACCTGACTATTGAATTCAATTATTCAGCATAAGTTTGTATTTACTAGGCAAGTTCCAAAAATTGAACAAACAAGAACTATAGTAAAAATTCATTTAGAATTTAGTAATTCTTTTGATTCAGGGCTCAAACAGAATATTAATCAAAATCGATCGAGCCTAGCTTAAACTGTAGGAGTGCAGCTCAGATACTTTCAAGGTGTGTCTAGCTTAAACTGTAGGAGTCAAGCTCAGATACTTTCAAGGTGTGTCTAGCTAGTAAGGTAAAGACCAGCCTGAGTGCTGAATACTTAATTTGTGCTTTATCGGGCCAATGTTTATATGTTATACAATGTTTTTGATTGGCAATATTATTCAGTTTTTTTCAATTTTACCAAAGCATATATGAGAATAACTATGATGCGGTTTGTTTCTGGGAGACGTGTTCCTGTACCAGGTGTGAGTTCTTACTCAATTTGTATTTGAAGGAGAAAGCTGATGGTCGGACGACCCTCGGCTTGCCGAGCGGTACCTGCGAATGGTTGGGAGTGAGGTGGATGTCTGGGCTCGGATCAGAGGGCTCGGATCCGAGGTCTGGTGTACCTGCAGACGGTCTCGAAACACCGGGGTTGGTCCCGGTGGCAGACCCTCCGACGATCTAGTCAGTCACTTTAGGATAAGAGCAACAGTAACTAGGGTTTAGTGGAGAAAAGATTGATTACCTTTTTAAGAAAGGAGAGGGCCTGGTATTTATAGGAGTTTCTAATCGGGTCTAGACCCGTTTGGGGCTGGGCCGGACCCGGTTATCCGATTGGCTGAAGCGGTGGAAAGTCGGGCGGTATAGGGCTGACGTGGCAGGCGCCGGAGTGGTTTCCGGGCTGACGTGGCAGAGCTCCGGGCGGTTTTCCGGCGCTGACGTGGCTGACCTGAAGGATCAGGAAGGACGCGTATCCTGAGGGGATCCGGTGGCTCAGGGTGAGCCACGTTTTATTCCTGACCCATATCACAAGCCCCACACTCCCGCAGGGTTGGGTGATCCAGCAGTGCGGGGGTGATTCATGGTCCTCGGGGGAAGGGCAGATGTCAGGGTAAGAAGTAGGGTCTGCTGTTCCCCGAAGATGGCCAGGGGCAGGAGGAATGGACCCCTCGTTGGATGTGCGGGAGGTGAAGTTTTTAGGAGGGGGGAGTCGGTAGTGCGCATGCCGAGCTTACTTGGTCGGCAACCGAGTTAGTGGGGTCGGCGGACGAACCCTACGGGTCGGCGGACGAACCCAATGGATCGGTGGACGACCGATTCGCTAGTTGGAAGAGCGAGGGGTCGTCCAAGCCACCTGACGGGGCTCGTTTTGTCGAGCGTTGGGGATAGGCGTCCGAGTTAATGAGGTCGGCGCCGTGGAGAGCGTTTTTGAGTCGGCGGTTGGGCTCATGGGGTCGGTTGGACGAGACCTAAGGGTCGGCGGACGACTACCTCGCTGGTTGGAAGAGCGATGGGTCGGTGTCCGAGGTCGGGAGGGCGGCTTGACGAGCGTCTTGCTAGTTAGGAGGGACTCGAGCTCGGATCCGAGCGCCGAGTCCCTACTGGGAAAGGAGGAGTGGCTCGAGCTTCGTTCCGAACTCCGAGTGTTTACTGAGAAGGGAGAAGGGGCTTGGTCCGAACTTCGATCCGAGCGTCGAGCTCCATACTGAGAAAGGGGAAATAGCCTGGCTCGATCTTCGATCCGAGCGTCGAGCTCCATACTGAGAAAGGGGAAATAGCCTGGCTCGATCTTCGATCCGATCGTCGAGCCCTCACTGAGTAGGTGGGAGAAGTCTGGCCCGAGCTCAGGGGGTCGGTGGTCGAGACCTAAGGGTCGGCGGACGACTGCCTCTGTAACGCCCCGAATCCCAAATACACTGAATTCGAGATGTTCTACAGGATCTTTTCACTTTCTTTAGTACAATTTTACAGGAAAATTAAAACTTTTCATCATACATCAGAGATTACATCATAATTACATCTTTCTTTTGCACAGCGGAAGTAAATTTTACAACAATTGAAATAAAGTACAACAACATGATACAATCTTTGAGCATCCATTCTTCTTTAATCTTTAATAAATCTTTTACCTGCATGTCAGACTGTGGGTACGTCAGTTTATTCAACCGACGAACATTATACACGGCCATCCTCTCTATGCCGGAAATAGTATAACTTAACTTTTCATATTTAGCAAACACAAACTTGTCACAATTCAAACTAAAGGGACTACCCTATTGATATCGTGTTGTGATTGTGCACTTAGTCCTTAATGCAGTTAATTATGTTACATGACACTAATGCACACTTGTTCGGATTCTATGCATCCCATACTACATAGGTCCGAGGGCAAGCCCTTATTCGTTCTTCATCTTTATAGGGTTCAATCCCCCGTTATGTCTTAACTACTACTGTAACTACGGTAGTGTCTTAGATGTCCTATGATCTATGAGCCCATGTCCAGGCAGCCTGGAGGGGATTCCCACGCACTGTCACGACGCATCGAGCAGGCAACCTATGGACAATTCAGCCTCCGCCATGGAACAATGGCACCACCCATAGCCACTCGAACATCCCACGAGCGTCGCCACCGGGACGATAATTCCGGAGTAGCGCCTACGCCATGTCTTGACGCATCAAGCAGGCAACCTGTGAATCGCTCTCACACCGCTATCCGTTGGCCCCCATACTCGTGTTTTTCTTCTACTTTCATCACATCTCCACTATGTACTAGTCCTTAGTTTTATTTAAAAATCATGAACAAAATGATCTCTAGAGTTAGCCTCTCCATCAACCGGACTTATTCATTTGTTTCATCATGACCAACCTCGGTCTAATTTCATCTCAATTCATTTTTCTCAATGCCGGGGAGACTTAGCTACTCTATTTCAAATTTCATTTCACAATCTTCAACTCATAACAATTTCCATGTCGAGTTCTCAAACTCACATGTATATTCTCTTTCAATTCATGATTACACTTTATTCACAAGTCCATAATGAATACTTTTAACTCACAAAGTTCATATTTATAGCCAACAATTTCTTTTTCCCTTTCATACATCATGATTTTAATTTCATAATCATACATGAATTCAAGCAACTTCATAATATCACTAGTCACATCCATACTTCACATTTTGCACAATACTCATAAGTGAGGATAAGTAATATCATGTTACACAACAAAGAACTTTTTCCAATTACTTTATAATAGCCTATTTCACTTAATCTTTATAAGTTATAAATTCCATAAGTATATATCTTATAACCAAAGCTCTAATTATGCCTTTTATTCACAAACCATATTGTATTTCATTCAAATAATATCCAAATCACTCTTATAAAATTCCTTGTATTTTTATGAGAATTACCATATTTATTTCATAATTTTTGGACTTCAAAAACTCCCCAAAAAAAAATATTTTTTATATATGCCGAACCCAAGAATCGAACCAGGCACAGCACCGTGACAGCACAGAGCCCCGACCGCTAGGCCGGTCGCCGAACACGATATAAGAGCGACTGAGAGTAATAATACTCTCGGTTCGCTGTTAACTAGTTTTTGAGAATTTAAACAAAAAGGGTGTGAATACTGGGATTCGAACTGTGCAAATCAGAGAAGCAAACCGCAGTCCAAGACCACCTGAGCCACTGGCTCGGGTTGTCACTAACCCAATAAAAAATCGATTTGTATTATATTCACACTGCTTTAAAAACAACTCGATATTCAAATAACCATAGTTTCTTATTGCTTTGGTAAAACTTTTCTAAAACTTCCAGATTAATCCCCATTTGTATAAAACTCATACCAGTAAAAAAATATAATTTTTTGGTACTAATGAAATGTATTTTTCACACACAAAATCCAAGAGTTATTTATTAAACTACAATATATTGTATTTTCGACATTGCCATATAATTAATCTACTAGTCTTTTTATTCAATAATTTCATGGTGATAATTTACTGATATTAGTTCTTAATTCAACCGGCACATATGATTTCAATAGTCCATATTCATATCAACATAACGGTCTATTCATCACAAATTAACTACTAATTTTATGAGTAGTACTTTCATTAATCAACCTATGCCATAATGAAGTATACTCATTCATCGATTATACAAATCACATCTCAACATACAAGTATTTCATTTTTCTTCAAAATAAGGTGTACTCTTTCTTAATAAGTTCCATGTTTCAATTTCACAATTAACAAGCATTCTTTATGTCTCTAATCATAATAACAACATTCTCAATTAAATTTAGTCACCATCATAACTTCATACTAATAAACATGGAGCAATCTACACACAATTTAATTTTAACACTAGAGCCATATAAGTTAATCACCACATTTCAATCAATTCACATGCTAACTACTCAATTCAAGTGGGCTCTTATTAATATTTTTCATGCATCTTTGATGGTTGAAACTTAGCATGAATCTACTTTAGAAATATGAAATGTTTTACCCACCTTAATTGGAGAGAAAAACCCAAACAAAAGCAACCAAGTCTTTGTAGATGAGAACACCTCCTCCTAGCCAAAAGGGTGCACAACTCCAAGCTTCCAATCCAAGCCGAATGCTTCCTCAAGCCCAATCCGAATGCTTCCCTCCTTGTGATGCCGGCCACTCCAAGCAACCAAAAACACACAACTCTCTTATCTTTTATAGTTCTCACTATTACAATATTATAACTTTGAAATATACTTTGCATATGAAAATTAGCCATGAGAAGGGGGGTATTTATACTAGGAAATGAGTGAGATGGAGGGCCAAGATTGTTTTGGTGGTTGTTGGATGAAGGGCTTAGATTAAGGTAGGAGTTAGGAAAACTACCCACAACTAAGAAACTACCACCATGTTCTCCATGACAAAATTTGAAAATCCCTCCAAAAAGATTGAATCCGGCCTAGGAGAGAGAGTGTGCATTGCACGTGTACGTGTAGTGCACGTGCATGCAACTAGGCCAAACTTGTACCTTTTTAATTTGTATAAAAAATAAATTAGTTAAAAAAAGTCTTCTTCATGACAAGTGTAAAATAAAAAATTAATTCATGGGCTTTCTTTTTGGGCCAAAAAATAGTTTATTAAAATAAATAAAATAAAAATACAATTGGGCTTTTTAAGAAAAGGCTTTTTAATTAAATCAAGTAAGGCTTTTAAAGAAGGGCTTTTGTACAAATAATATATTTAAATATTTATACACATCATGATAAAATAATCCAAACAAAATATTGCACGTGCACACTACGTGCAAAATAAATAATTTTTCATTAATTGAAAAATCAGGGTATTACAGCCTCGCTAGTTGGAAGAGCGAGGGGTCGTCCAGGCCATCCGATGGGTCGTCGTCCAAGGTTAGGAGATCGGGCTGACGAACGTTTTGTTAGTCAGAAGAGAGAGGGAGGTGAGACTCGAGTTCCGATCCGAGCGCCGAGTCCCCTCTGGGAAAGGCCTTGTGGTTCGAGCTTCGATCCGAGCTCCGAGTGTTTACTGTGAAGGGGAAAGGGGGCGTGGTTTGAATTTCGATCCGAGCGTCGAGTCCCATGCTGAGAAAGAGGGAGAAGCCTGGCTCGAGCTTGGATCCGAGCGCCGAGTCCCGCTGAGTGAGAGAGTAGCCTGGGTCGAGCTTCGATCCGAGCGTCGAGCCCCCACTGAGTAAGAGAGTAGACTAGCTCGAGTTTCGACCCGAGCGTCGAGCCCCCACTGAGCAAGAGAGAGTAGCCTGGCTCGAGTTTTGATCCGAGCGCCGAGCCCGAACTGAGTAAAGGGAGAATGTGGTTTGGCTCGAACTTTGATCCGACTGTTGAGCCTCTATTTGTGATAGGGGAAGTTGCCTGGCTGGCGCTTCGATCCGAGCGTTGGGCCCCTTCTGATGGGTGCACGGTTGTTTTAGACTGCCTCTTCGAAAGTTCTTCTAGGATCCACCTTGATTGTGGGGGAAGCCTGTTTGGATCGCTTTTTGGAAGACATCGATAAAGGGTCGGACAGAAGCAAGTGGAAGATGATGATCAGAAAGAAGATCTAGACTCTTCAGTGAAGCCAAGAAATGAGATCGATGAGAAGAGGTGGTGTGGCTCGCGTTCTCATCCGAGCGTCGAGCCCTACCTGTGAGAAGGAGAAGGTGGTTTGGCTCGAATTCCCATCCGAGCGGCGAGCCCCACCTGTTGCAGGAGAAGGTGGTTTGGCTCGAATTTCCATCCGAGCGTCGAGTCCCACCTGTGAGAAAGAGAAGGTGGTTGGCTCGAATTCCGATCCGAGTGTCGAGTCCCACCTGTGAGAAGGAGAAGGTGGTTGGCTCGAATTCCGATCCGAGCGTCGAGCCCCACCTGTTGAAGGAGAAGGTGGTTTGGCTCGAATTCCCATCCGAGCATCGAGCCCCACCTGTGAGAAGGGGGAGGTGGTTTGGCTCGAATTCCGATCCGAGCGTCGAGCCCCACCTGTGAGAGGTGAAGGTGACGTGGCTCGAATTTCCATCCGAGTGTCGAGCCCCCACCTGTGAGAGGAGAAGGTTGTCTGGCTCGAATTTCCATCGGAGCGTCGAGTCCCACCTGTGAGAAGGAGAAGGTGGTTGGCTCGAATTCCGATCCGAGTGTCGAGTCCCATCTGTGAGAAGGAGAAGGTGGTGGGCTCGAATTCCGATCCGAGCGTCGAGCCCCACCTGTTGAAGGAGAAGGTGGTTTGGCTCGAATTCCCATCCGAGCGTCGAGCCCCACCTGTAAGAAGGGGGAGGTAGTTTGGCTCGAATTCCGATCCGAGCGTCGAGCCCCACCTGTTGTAGGAGAAGATTGTCTGGCTCGAATTTCCATCCGAGCGTCGAGCCCCACCTGTTGTAGGAGAAGGTTGCCTGGCTCGAATTTCCATCCGAGCGTCGAGCCCCACCTGTTGTAGGAGAAGGTGGTGTTGCTCGAACTTCCATCCGAGCGCCGAACCCCAACCTGTGAGAGGGTTGCGTGTTTGTTCTAGACTCTCTTCGAAAGTTCTTCTAGGATCTACTTTGATTCCGCAACACCTGTTCGAAGCGCTTTTTTGAAGACATTGTTGATGGGTTGAACAGAAGCAAGTGGAAGATGATGATCAGAAAGAAGATCTAGACTCTTCAGGGAAGCCAAGAAATGAGATTGACGAGAAGAGGTGGTGTGGCTCGCGTTCTCATCCGAGCATCGAGCCCCACCTGTGAGAGGTGAAGGTGACGTGGCTCGAATTTCCATCCGAGCGTCGAGTAACACCTGTTGAAGGAAAAGGTGGTTTGTCTTTGAGCTTCGACCCGAGCCTTTTGACTTGGAAAAATTTCGCAAATGTTGCTAGGGGTGATTTCTGTCGGGCAAACAGGAAGGGGTAGTTTTGGAATTTTATCCTCCCTGCTGACGTCATGGCATAAAGATCAGCGTTTGTTTAGCCGTTGGATCTTGTCAGATAAGATCTAACGGCTAGATGCTTATTTGCGAAAATCGAGGAGTCGTTGTCTTCTTTAAAAACCCCCACCCCCCTCATTTTTTCTTTTCACCTTATCGTTTATAATTCCCAACTTTCCAACTTTAGCGCAGGTATTTCGATCGCTGTTGGCGGATTCTTCGCAGAGAAGGGTAACTTTCAAAGCATCAGGTTAGTATTCTCTTTTTTGACATGTCGCGTACTCAGTCTGGTTCCGAGGCTACTTCGTCTGGTCACTCGGAGATGGATTCAGATTTGGAAACGTCATCGTCTCTGGGCAAGTACCAGGTCAAAGAGGAGGTTTTCTCCGAACCTGGCTCCGAGGGCGATAGTGACGTAGCTTTAATCGTTCAACCGCTGAGTTCTCGGAGGCTAGGGAAGGAGCCGATGGAAGAGGGCGGTGCGGACGAGGATAGTGATGAGGATGAGGACGAGGAGTCGGATCAGGATGCTGGTGATGATGAAGAGGATGAGGAAGGAGAGCAGGGTGATACGGAGAGTGAGGAAGGAGAGGGTATTGGTGCGTCGGAGGCCGGCCATGGAGAAGATCTGCCTCCGTTGCCCCCCTTGTCGACGCCATCGCCCGAGCGCAAGCCTCGGCCACGTCGGAAGAAGTTAGTCCTCACCATCCCTCAAAGTCCTTCTTCGCCTGACGAGGATGCGCTGAGGACGGGCCTTGATGTTCCACCTGTCACCTTTCGAAATCCCGTGTCGATACGAATGTATCCCAATGATGTGAAGGATATTCAACCGATCCCTCCCGTGCCTGGAGAAAACACAAGGACGAAGATTCGTGCGGACAATACTCCCAGCGTCTTGAGACCGGAGTACCTAAATATCATCAGGGCTGCTTACTACATTCCGAGGGAGTACGAGCTCCTGTAACCGAGCCCGGGTATTCGACCCACGACAGTGTTGGCTCCGGGCTACTGCATATTTCCGGAGCACGCCTTCATCTCGGGGCTGAGGTTCCCCCTGCACCCCTTTGTGAAGACGGTCTTGAACTGGGCTGAGCTGTCCCCCATGCAGTACGGCCCTAACTCTTCGAAGCAGCTCATCTGCTTCATCCTGAAGTGTCAAGAGAAAGGGGTGAGGCCGAGGCTTTCCTACTTCCGCGCCATCTTTAGTATTGGTTCGCTCGGAGACATTGAGGGCGTCTTCTTTTTTACGCCGAGACCGAACAAAAGAGTGGTGCACGGCCACCCGGATTCGATTAAGAATTGGAGGGATAAGTATTTTGTCGTGAAGACCGAAGGGTCATGGGACATCCTGACTCAGTGGAATTTTGTGAAGCCGAAGCGCAAGCCCCCGAAGAGGAGTGAGTTAACTGCCAAGGAGTGGGGGAGGGTTGAACATATACTCAGGGGAGACAGCATCGCATGTCGCCGGGTGACCGAGGTTCACCTAGCGAGGGCCGGACTGAGTCCCGCCGACCCTAGTATGTTTCTTTCCTTATTTTTTCATCTTTCTGCCTTCGCGTTAACGTTTAGCCTTCCTTTCCTGTCTTGTTGTAGGGATGTCGACACAACAGGCACATGCCAAGCAGATTCTGCTCGCCGCCGCCGAGAAGACGAGGCAAGAGAAGAAGAAGAAAGAAGAGCAGGACCGCCTCGTTGCCAAGAAGCGGAAGCCTTCTGCTCAGCCTACGCAAGCCGGAGGGCCCTCTAGCGTGCCTCCCCCTGCGCCCGAGGAGCAGCCTTTGGCGAAGAAGCAGAAGAAGCATCACCATTCGTCGCGGTCGGCTCGAGACCCAGCGGGGGGATCGGGGAAAACGGTTGAAGCCCCGTCACAACAGCTTCCCCCCGTACGTCCGAGTGCGGCGGAGTTGGTGGGAAGGATGGCGACGATGCCCTTCATCCCTGATTGGTCGATCCTGAAGGGCGACACCATTCTCGACGGACCCGTATCGATGGAGTTCGTCTCGAAGGCCATCACCGATCGGGATGGAATGGCCTTGGCGGCGCAGACGGCCGATCAGGCCTACATGCGCTGGGCCCAAGCGACCCTCTCGGTAAGTTGTTCGAGGCCCGTTTGGTGAGTGGACTTGTAATTATTGCTAAGTTTGATTTTTCTTGACAGTCGATGCTCCACGGTTAGCACTTCCACAAGTGTCTGGAGAAGGAGATTACATACGAGCGGAAGCAGAAGGAGAAGTTCCTTCGGGAACTGACCAAGGCGACGGACGACTTCAAGGAGGCTTGGGACATGGTGGTAGTGCACGAGGCCCAGATAGAGTCCTTGGACAAGATCCATAAGCAGGACCGAGAGGACCTGCTGAAAAAGATCGCGGCCGAGGCGGCGGAGAAGGAAAAGGCGCAGAAGGCCGTGGCGGACATGGAGGCAGTCTTGGGGGAGACATTGGTGGCGGCGCAAGATGAGGCTTATGAGCAGGCCAAGTCTCACTTCAAGTATATTTATCCGGAGTGCAACGTCGACCACCTCAGCTTCGGGTGGAAGCCGGACCTGCCTCCGACTCCTGGTGGTGATGGTGACGACGGAGGCCACCACGAAGAAGAGGTGCACCCCGACCCTCAAGACTAGATGTTTTTGTTTTTTCTTTTTGTTGTAAATGCCCTCGGCGGACTGGCCACCGCAAATTTTGTATCGAACTTTTTGAAATGGAATGAAATATGAAATTTTTGGGCCGACCCTAGAACACTTGCATTTTGTAATACTTGTATTTCTTTTTCTTTTGATAGAGGCTGGCTCGCCAACGAAAGTTGGCTCGGGACCGAGAGGCTGCCAAAAATTACTTTTTGAACAAGTCGAGAGAGCTCGGTCTAGAGGTGGCTCGTTTGAGAAAAATTATAGCCGACCGGGACTGGTGGGTTATTGAGAAGGACTGGGCGGTCTCGGATACCTCTAGCGGGCGGTCGGCCTCCGAATCTTCTCTTCGCGAGGCCGTCATAGAGAAAGAATTGGAGATTCGCCAGTTGAAGCTCATACTGGGTGCCGGTCTTGTTGAAGAGGCAAGTAACTCCACTCCGGGGCGGTTGCTGCCGCCCTCGCCGGTTGCGACACAGCCGGATGATGCGGAGAGCTCGGTGGCGGGCACGTCCTCCTTGGTTGGAATAGCCGAGCGTCACAGGAGCCCCGAATTCGAGTTCCCGGCCGAGTGAGTGAGTTGAGAGCCTTCATTGTATTTGCGTTTTCATTCATTGAGTTGTAAGCAATGAGTAATGAATAAGATCATTTGTTCTCCGGAGCCTTGATTGCCTCGGATGCCGAGTGTAGTTGGCGTGAAACCTCCGAAGAGTCGCAATTGACGCGACTGTGTCAATAATCGCGACGTTTCGCCTTCTTAGGCATATTTATGGCGACGTTTCGCCTTCCGCCGTTTCACATTTTCAGGCATAATAAATGAGGCCTCAGGGGGCTATATAATCGCCACCCCCCCTCAGTTTTCCATCAGTGAGTCATTTGACTCGGATGCCTGTCCATGGCGGGCGTCCACAAAATGTAATGTTTCCGAGCATCCCGGATCGGAGGCACACCGATCACCCTCGAACAATTTGGGGTACCGGCCGTCAGAGCCATGGGACCCCGGGTTGTTCGTTGGTGAACGGTGGGCCGACCGATCGTTTGGGGGTGTTCGGAGAAGTCTGAAGCTCGGTGGTTCTTCCGCCGCCCGGGAACGATTCGGGGTTTTGGGCTTTGTTCGAGCCGTACACCCCGAGCTGTTCTTGGGCGACAGAGGGCTCGACTGATCTGTTCGAGTCAAGAGAGAGCCGCTAGTCTTTGGCCTCCCTGCCATCCTCGAACAGTTCGGGGTTTAGGTTTTGGCAAAAGCCGTAAACCCCGAGCTGTTCGCGGGTGAGAGGGGGACCAATAATCCGACTCAAGGCTCGGGGCGTCTGCGGAAGGCGGATGCCTCAAAGCTTAAAAATTTTTTTCCAACACTTGGTGAGTGAACAGGCAGAAGGCAGCGTCGAGCGTCTCCGCCGAGTGTCAAGGTCGCGGCGCCCTTGGAGAGGGCACCCGCCTTGCTCGGGATCGACGCCGAGCCTCTGCACTTGTTCTCGCGAAGAGACGGTGCGGGAGTGGCTGGCGGATGTCGCCTCGAGTCTCGGTTGTTGGCCTCCGAGGAGGTCAAACCGAGCGAGGGACGGGTGCCGAGCCCCCACAACGGTGAGAAAGACAACTGCAGGCGTAGCGTAGCCCCGCCGCCGAGCGTTCAGGTCGCGGTGCCCCCGGAGGGGACACCCGCCTTGCTCGGAGTCGGTGCCGAGCCCCTGCACTTGTTCTCGTGGAGAGACGGTGCGGGAGTGGCTGGCGGATGTCGCCTCGAGTCTCGGTTGTTGGCCTCCGAGGAGGTCAAACCGAGCGAGGGACGGGTGCCGAGCCCCCACAACGGTGAGAAAGACAACTGCAGGCGTAGCGTAGCCCCGCCGCCGAGCGTTCAGGTCGCGGTGCCCCCGGAGGGGACACCCGCCTTGCTCGGGGTCGGTGCCGAGCCCCTGCACTTGTTCTCGTGGAGAGACGGTGCGAGCCGAGTCCCACGCTTGTAAGAGAAGCATGATTGGACTCGCGATTTGATCTGAGTGCCGAGCCCCACGCTTGTAAGAGAAGCATGTTTGGACTCGCGATTTCATCCGAGTGCCGAGCCCCACGCTTGTAAGAGAAGCATGATTGGACTCGTGATTTCATCCGAGTGCCGAGCCCCACGCTTGTAAGAGAAGCATGATTGGACTCGCGATTTTATCCGAGTGCTGAGCCCCACGCTTGTAAGAGAAGCATGTTTGGACTCGCGATTTGATCCGAGTGCCGAGCCCCACGCTTGTAAGAGAAGCATGATTGGACTCGCGATTTCATCCGAGTGCCGAGCCTCACGCTTGTAAGAGAAGCATGATTGGACTCGCGATTTGATCCGAGTGCCGAGCCCCACGCTTGTAAGAGAAGCATGATTGGACTCGCGATTTGATCCGAGTGCCGAGCCCCACGCTTGTAAGAGAAGCATGATTGGACTCGCGATTTGATCCGAGTGCCGAGCCCCACGCTTGTAAGAGAAGCATGTTTGGACCCACGATTTGATCCGAGTACCGAGCCCCACGCTTGTAAGAGAAGCATGATTGGACTCGCGATTTCATCCGAGTGCCGAGCCCCACGCTTGTAAGAGAAGCATGTTTGGACTCGCGATTTGATCCGAGTGCCGAGCCCCACGCTTGTAAGAGAAGCATAATTGGACTCGCGATTTCATTCGAGTGCCGAGCCCCACGCTTGTAAGAGAAGCATGATTGGACTCGCGATTTGATCCGAGTGCCGAGCCCCATGCTTGTAAGAGAAGCATGTTTGGACCCGCGATTTGATCCGAGTGCCGAGCCCCATGCTTGTAAGAGAAGCATGATTGGACTCGCGATTTCATCCGAGTGCCGAGCCCCACGCTTGTAAGAGAAGCATGATTGGACTCGCGATTTGATCCGAGTGCCGAGCCCCACGCTTGTAAGAGAAGCATGTTTGGACCCGCGATTTGATCCGAGTGCCGAGCCCCACGCTTGTAAGAGAAGCATGATTGGACTCGCGATTTCATCCGAGTGCCGAGCTCCACACTTGTAAGAGGAGCATGTTTGGACTCGCGATTTGATCCGAGTGCCGAGCCCCACGCTTGTAAGAGAAGCATGATTGGACTCGCGATTTCATCCGAGTGTCGAGCCCCACGCTTGTAAGAGAAGCATGATTGGACTCGCAATTTGATCCGAGTGCCGAGCCCCACGCTTGTAAGAGAAGCATGTTTGGACCCGCGATTTGATCCGAGTGCCGAGCCCGTGAGGTATCCTTTATCCGTTTACAAGAAATGGAGTCTTAAGCTTGTTTTAAGGAAGCTGACGTTTTACAATATATGCTTGTTACAGACAAGTCTAGGCACGACGTGCCGTTTACAGGACTTTACAAAAGACTAGGCCCAACGTGCCGATTACAATTATATTTTACATGGAGGCTACTCCCCTAAGAACTTAATCAAGTGCTCCGCATTCCAGGGCCTCTTGACAGGCTTGCCGTCGGGGTCGGTCAGGCGATAGGTACCCGGTCGTACGACCTCTGAAACCTTATAAGGGCCCTCCCAGTTTGGTGCCAACTTTCTTTTCTGGCCGGGGTTGGATACCGCCAGTTTCCGGAGGACAAGGTCTCCGAGAGCAATGTTTGTTGGGCGCACCTTCCTGTTGTAGAACCTCTCGATTCTTTGCTGGTAGATGTTCCTTCTGATGGATGACTTCTCCCTGACCTCGTCAATGAGGTCCAGGTCTGCTCGTAGTTGCATGGAGTTGCTTGCCTCGTCAAAAGCCATAATTCGGGGAGAGGGAATACCTATTTCCAGGGGAATGACGGCCTCAGCGCCATACGTTAAGTTGAAGGGTGACTCCCCTGTCGGGATTCTTTTTGTTGTTCGGTGGGCCCAGAGAACGCTTGCCAGTTTGTCGACCCATAACCCTTTTGAGGAATTGTCGAGCCGCTTCTTGAGTCCGTCGAGGATCTGACGATTCGCGTTCTCTGCCTGTCCGTTGGATTGGGGATGGCATACTGAAGAGAAGCGCTGCTGGATACCGAGGTCTTCGCAGAACTTGCGGAAATGCTTGCCTGCGAACTGGGTCCCATTATCTGTGACGAGCACTTGGGGGATCCCGAACCGACAGATAATGTGCTTCCAGAAGAATTGTTGAGTCTGTTGCTCGGTGATCGTAACTAGTGGCTCCGCCTCGATCCATTTGGTGAAGTAGTCGATGGCAACTATAAGAAACTTTCGTTGCCCTGTCGCCTTGGGAAAAGGGCCTACAAGATCCATCCCCCACATTGCAAAGGGGGTCGGACTGGCCATGGACCGGAGGTTTGCTTGCGGGACCCTTTTAATGGGCGAGAATCTTTGACAGGGGCCACACTTCTTGACAAGGGTCAAGGCGTCCTGCAACATGGTGGGCCAGTAGTACCCGTGGTTCAAAGCCTTTCGCGCAAGCGAACGACTTCCCATGTGACACCCGCCAATCCCCTCGTGTAATTCCTTGAGAGCATATTCGGCTTCATCGGGAGTGAGGCAGTGGAGATAAGGCCGTCCATCAGAGGTAGTGTAGGACCTCTTGAAGAGTGTTGAGTCGATCATTGTGAACCTTTCCGCTCGGGCCCTGACCCTTCTTGCTTCGCCTCGGTCTTCTAGGAGCTCTCCCTTGACGAGAAATCGCCTAATTAGAGTGGTCCAGTCTTCGGGGGGAGCTCCATCTTCAATGCACAGGACCTCCGGAATGTCGATGCTGGGTTTTAGCATGACCTCGATCAGGACCGTGCGGTCGAGACCTTCGAAGGAAGAGGATGCCAATTTTGACAAAGCGTCAGCCTGGACATTCTGTTCCCGGGGGATCCTCAAAACAGCCGACTCGTCGAAGGACGATAGTAGGCGTTGAACTACAGCTCGGTAACGAACCATGCGATCGTCTCGGGCCTCGTACTCCCCGGTGATCTGGTTGACCACGAGCTGGGAGTCGCTGAAAGCCCTGATTTGCTTGGCACCGGCTTGATGAGCTAGGGTGAGCCCAGCGATCATTGCCTCGTATTCGGCCTCATTATTAGAGGCCAGGAAGTTGAGGCAGAGGCAGTACTGTAGAAGAAAACCGTCTGGGCCTCGAAGGATGATGCCCGCTCCGCTGCCTGCCTCGCAGGAGGAACCATCGACGTAAACTTCCCACGTCTGGTCGTTTTCCGTGTTTGCGAGGTGCTCGGAGATAGTGCACTCCGTAATGAACTCCGCGAGCGCCTGCCCCTTGATGGCTGTTCTGGGCTGATAGCCAATGTCATACTGGCTGAGCTCAATCGACCATTTCACGAGTCGACCCGAGCTTTCTGGTTTGTAGAGTACGGCCTTCAGGGGTTGGTCCGTCAGCACTTGGACCGAATGAGATTGAAAATATGGACGGAGCTTTCGCGAGGCCATGACCAGGGCGTACGCTACTTTCTCCATCCGAGAGTACCTGGACTCGGCATCGAGCAAGACCTTGCTGACGTAGTATACAGGCTTCTGTGATCCCTCCTCCTCCCGAACGAGAACGGCACTGAGCACCTTCTCCGAGGCTGATAGGTAGAGCCAGAGTGGCTCTCCTGGTTCGGGCTTGCTGAGAAGAGGGGGGTTCGCGAGGTATTCTTTTAACTGGGCGAAGGCCTCTTGCTGTTGGACACCCCATTCGAACCCGTCGGTGCCGCGCAGGGCTTTGAAGAAGGGAAGAGACTTCTCTCCGGATTTGGAGAGGAAACGGCCGATGGCCGCCAGTCTCACTGTCAGCCGTTGGACTTCTTTGATGTTCCTGGGAGGGGCCATGTCTAGGATTGCTTGGATCTTTTCGGGGTTCGCTTCGATTCCCCTTTGGCTGATAATGAACCCAAGAAATTTTCCCGCGGAGACGCCGAAGGCGCATTTACTTGGATTAAGTCTCATGTTATGGGTCCGAAGTACCCCAAAGGCCTCCTCCAGATCGGCTACGTGATCCTCCCCCCGCCGGCTCTTGACGAGTGTGTCATCCACATATACTTCTATATTGCGCCCGATCTGTTCCTTGAAGACCCGGTTGACGAGCCTCTGGTACGTGGCTCTGGCGTTCTTCAGCCCGAAGGGCATGACTCTGTAGCAGTAGAGCCCCTGGTCTGTGACGAAGGACGTCTTGGCGATGTCGGGAGGGAACATGCGGATCTCATTGTAGCCTGAAAACGCATCCATGAAGGACAGGAGCTCGTGACCCGATGTTGCATCGACGAGAGCATCGATTCTGGGAAGGGGGAATGGGTCCTTCGGGCACGCTTTATTGAGATCCGTGAAATCAATGCAAATCCTCCAGCTCCCGCTCGCCTTCTTGACCATGACGACGTTTGCCAGCCACTCGGGGTAGCTGACCTCTTGGATGAAGCGCGCGGCAAGGAGTTTGTCGACTTCTGCATTAACTGCCTGTTGTCGCTCTGGTGCGAACTTGCGTCGCTTTTGTACCACTGGTTTCGAGCCAGGGATCACGCTGAGTTTATGCATGATGAGCTCCTCGGAAATACCGAGCATGTCAGATGGCTTCCAGGCGAACAGATCGACATTGCGCCGGATGCAGGTGATGAGATCGGACTTAAGGCGGGGTGCGAGGGAGCGGCTTACTCGAAATTGTTTCGATGAATCCTCTGTCTCGAAGGAGACATCCTCCAGCTCGTCTGCCGACTCCGGCTCTGGCTGGGTCCTTTTAGGCTGCATCTCCACGGCGTCGAGGGGAAACACTCCACTTCCTATTGCCGTCATATAACAGGAGCGAGCGGCTTCTTGGTTCCCTCGGACCACTCCTACCCCGGTACTGGTAGGAAATTTCATCTTCTGGTGGTAGGCCGAGGGGACAGCCTGGAGAGAGCAGAGGCCCGGTCGACCGAGTATGGCATTGTAGGCTGCATTGACGTTGACAACCATGAAGTCCATGGACTCGGTTCTCCGGTTCGGGGCCGTGCCAGCCGTGACATCCAGCGTGACGATTCCCTCGATTGTCACCGGAACTCCAGAAAATCCGTGCAGGGTGTATCCTGCAGGCTTGAGCCTGCTTCGGGGGAGCTTTAGGTTCTCGAAAGCGTCGAGGAACAGAATGTTGACCGAGCTCCCGTTGTCCACGAGGATCCGCCGAGCATCAAAGTTGGCCATGCTGAGATTGATTACGAGGGCGTCGCAATGTGGGAGCCGAACCCCCTCCAGGTCGTCACCCGAGAAGGAGACGGGGAGTGGTTGAATTTGAGGGGGGAGAGGCCCTTGGACGGTGTTAACGTCCCGGATGAACGCCTTGCGGGAGGTGTTAGAATCCCCTCCCATGGGCCCTCCGTGGACGCAGTGCAGTATGGCTTGGCCGTCCGGCTCTTCGAGCTCCTGCTCTTGCCCGGGGAGCTGCAGGGGAGCTCGAGGAGAAGGTGGGGTTCTCCTGTTCCTCGTGTCCCTTTGCGCCCGAGCATCATCCCGTTTATACTCCCAGAGGTACCCTCGCTGAATGAGGGCCTCGATTTCATCTTTCAGGGCACGGCAGTGATCTGTGTCGTGCCCGTTGTCTCGGTGGAAGCGGCAGTAGAACCGTTGATCCCTTTTCTTGCTAGTGTTGTTGGACGGTTGAGGAGGATACTGAACGAGGTCTCTGTCCTCGATCGCCAGGAGTATGGAGGACACATTTTGTGTGAGTGGGGTATACCTTTCGAAGCGAGGAACCGGTGGTACCTTCTTCATGGTGCCCCCGTCCTTCGGAGCCTTTTTCGAAGGCTCGACCTCCTCGGCCTTCCGCTTCCCTTTTCCGAGTGCTTCTCTGGATTCGTCGGGGTTTAGGGCTTCCTCTGCCCTGATGTACTTCTCGACTCGGTTGAGGAGGTCGGGAAAATCGATCGGGGGCTTCTTTGCCAGAGAAGCTTTCAGCTGTCCATGACGGACGTTGTGCCGAAATGCCGCGGAGGCGACGCCCGGATCGAGAGAGGAGACCGACCTCGCCTCTGCCGTGAATCTCCGGACAAACGCCCTGAGTGATTCCCCCCCTTCCTGCCTGAGCCCAAGTAAGGAGGCGCTCGTTCTTTCGGCCTTCCGGCTGGTTACAAAATAGGCGAGGAAATTGCCCTCCAGTTGATCAAAGGAGTAAATGGAGCCGGGGGCGAGTTTCGAGAACCACTCACGGGCCGGACCCCGAAGGGTGGCAGGAAATGCTCGGCACAGCAGAGGATCCGATGCGCTGTGAATCATCATGAAGGTTTTGAAACCCTCCATGTGATCAGCAGGATCCCCTTCGCCGTTATAGGTCTCGAATTATGGGGGTCGGAAGTTCCGTGGTATTTCCGCTTGGATAATGAGGGCCGAAAAGGGGGGTCGGACAGGTCTGTACCCCTGACCGGCTCTGACACCTCCATCGCCTATGTGATCGATTTGGTCCTCCATTTCTTGGAGGCGCCTCAGGAGCATGCCATCGGCCTCGGGCTGGATTGTTGAGGAGCGAGAGATGCTGGCCTCAGCGTCTAACCTGGTTTGGGAACGGCGTGCTTCCTCCCTGGGGGCCCGTTGGAGAGCCCCAAGGATTTCCCTTCGGAAGTCCTGGAACTCCTGTTGAGTGACAGGAGCTCCCTCAGCTCGGGCCGGTTGGACCGGAGGTTGCCACCCGACTCGGCTGAGTGCTGGCCTTCGTTCTTCCGGCGGTGGCCTAGGGTGGTTCGGGGCCGAGTTGGAAGCGGCCCTTTCCCTACCGCGGTCAGCCTGCCGACTGGAGATTACCCTTCGAAGGTCGGGTTGGATTGGAGGAGTGGCGGCCCGCTGGGACCCCTGATGGGAAGCCTTATGCTTTGATGTGCGCGGCCCGGCGTTGGTATTTGATGGGGGTGTGTCCCGTCGGTTGACGGAGGACGCAGCCCCCTTGCCTTTGGAGGCCATGGGAGTTCGGCGATCGAGGTACCTCGGTGGTAGTACTCGGGTCGGGTTCCGAAGTAGCGTTTCCACAGACGGCGCCAACCTGATGCGGTTTGTTTCTGGGAGACGTGTGGCTGCACCAGGTGTGAGTTCTTACTCGATTTGTATTTGAAGGAGAAAGCTGCTGGTCGGACGACCCTCGGCTTGCCGAGCGGTACCTGCGAATGGTTGGGAGTGAGGTGGATGTCTGGGCTCGGATCCGAGGTCTGGTGTACCTGCAGACGGTCTCGAAACACCGGGGTTGGTCCCGGTGGCAGACCCTCCGACGATCTAGTCAGTCACTTTAGGATAAGAGCAACAGTAACTAGGGTTTAGTGGAGAAAAGATTGATTACCTTTTTAAGAAAGGAGAGGGCCTGGTATTTATAGGAGTTTCTAATCGGGTCTAGACCCGTTTGGGGCTGGGCCGGACCCGGTTACCCGATTGGCTGAAGCGGTGGAAAGTCGGGCGGTATAGGGCTGACGTGGCAGGCGCCGGAGTGGTTTCCGGACTGACGTGGCAGAGCTCCGGGCGGTTTTCCGGCGCTGACGTGGCTGACCTGAATGATCAGGAAGGACGCGTATCCTGAGGGAATCCGGTGGCTCAGGGTGAGCCACGTTTTATTCCTGACCCATATCAAACTAGTACAATACAAATTAGCTCTGCTGAATTCTATGGTCTAGTCCTAGCTCTCTCTCCCCTTCAAACAAGTTGGAATTCATAAGTAATTCACAAGATGAAACTACGCATGCATGCACGCTAGTGAGCTACAAAGACTCCCAATAGCTAGCCTGCTTTCTTCCTCAAACTAAACAAAGAGATAAATAACCAAAGCTAATTTAAAATAATTACTTACACTGTTTAAGTACATTCATTAAATAAAGAGAAAGGATGATGAGTTCTTATAATAAGAAGGTTGTCATTGTACGTACAAAGGTACGCTGAATTCAATAGACAATCCTTTCTATTATATTCAAACAAGCTAGGACCAAAGTACCGTAGCAAAAATGAGACACACTTGTATCAATAAAATCTGATTTTTTGTATCTCAGCGCATAAAGATTATTAATCAAACAACAAATTAAGACAATGACTAAGTCAGCTTTGTAAAACTGTCAGATAGGGAGTAAAAGGAGTGGCACAACCAGGACCCTCAGATCTCCTCTAAATTCGCTCATCTGTGATCATCAGGTCAAATAGTCAAGCAGACTTCAGCCCATTCAGGCCCATGGGCAAATAGATATGACCCGGTCCGTTAGGATCACAAACCCATTTACCTCTGCCTATAAATACCAACCCCCCTCCTCACCTTGAAAGGTAATAAATTTTTCCCCACCTGAACCCTAGCTACTGTTGCTTTCCTAGTAATTGACTAGATCGTCGGAGAGCCTGTCGCTGGGACTTCTCCCGGTGTTTCTAGTTAGTGTGCAGGTACAAAAGGCCAAGCCGAGCCACTTCATCCGAGCCAAGCTACTCGATCCGAGCCGAGCACCTGGCCTCTACCTCTCCCTTGCTACTCCCGAGCCGGTCCTACGGCTTAGGATCGGACCAGCACTAGTACCACATCTTCCGTTATACAAATTACAAGAACTCACACATGTTGCCCTCACACCCCAAAAACAAACAGCATCAGGCTGGCGCCGTCTGTAGAAACCTCAGGTACGGTCGCCCGTCCGAGCCCCGCCAAGGACGTCATACCAAGTCCGAGCTTTCCCATGGCTTCCAAAGCCAGAAGGTTCGTCACATCGGCACGACATCCGGACCCCCCACATCACAGCCGCGCGGATGCCCAGGGTTCCAACAGACCACGGGTCCACGGCGCGGCCGGATGCGGGCCGGGTGCTTCTGACTCGAACGCGACCAATTTGCGACGCGTCATTTCGAATCGATAGGCCAGTCGCACAAGGGGAGAGGTCGCTTCCATCTCGGTCTCGAACCATCATAGACGGCCATCCCCAGAGCGCGATCTAGAACATAGCCGCTCGCCCCGTGGACCTTCGACTCCGCAGGACCCGGTGGGGCAAGCCCCCATCATGAGGGCTGAGTTCCAAAATTTTCGGGACGAGGTTCTCCATGCAATCCGAGGCGGCCAGGGAACCGAGGTCCGCAACAGCTCTGACCCTCAATCAGGAGCATGGGGCGACGAATCCTACGGATCTGCCCGTCCCTAGGAACAAGTAGACGGCGTCCTCCGGCGTTTACAGGCGATGGAGAACCGCCTCGCTCATCTCGGCAAGGGCGAACCCATGCCGGGTCATGGTCATCGGCCGACCGGACCCCCATTCTCCCCTCAAATCTTGGAAGCTGAGATCCCCCAAAATTTCAGGTCTCCCCAATTCGAGACCTACAATGGCGAGGGTGATCCTACTGATCACATGGAGGAGTTTAAGACTCTCATGATGATTTACAGCGCTGCAGATCCCCTTCTTTGCCGTGCCTTCCCTGCCACCCTTTGTGGTCCGGCTCGGTAATGCTTCTCAAAGCTCACTCCCGGCTCAGTCTTGTCGTTCGACCAGTTGGAAGCAAACTTCCTAGCTCACTTTGTGGCCAGTAGAAAGGTCGAGAAGATGAGCGCTTCCCTTCTGGATCTTAGGCAGAAGGAAGAGGAGTCACTCCGCGATTTCGTTTGGAGGTTCAACATCAAATTTTCATGCCTATTTTTTTTTTGGGTGTGTGTAAAGAGAAGAAGGAAGGGTCTTTTTTTATTCTAATTTTTATTTCGTATTTCTCTTTTTTTTTTCACAATTTGTGTGTTTGGTTAATAATGTGAACATATCATTCTTACATATTTGGTAATAAAAAATTGCAATTCATCAAATTCTTGTTCTTTGTCTACTCCGTTGCCCCTATTTATTATCAAAGATGACCTTAGTCTTTACGGTTGAACTGACCGGTTAGTTTGAGCTAATCGAACTGTTGGTATGCTTTAAATTAATTTCATAACATTCCAATTTAAGCAGTGATTACAAGAGAACAACTCTTAGTATTATTTCTAATTATATATTTATTTGAATTTTTGTTTAGAATATAAATACTAAATCCTTAAAATATTTTTACTTATAACTTTAGAGTTTTGGTCCAGCAAGTGTTAGGCTTTATAGACTCTAAATAAGCGGTTTAATTAATAAGTAACTCAAGAAGAAAAATAATAGAGTATATTTCTTTTCTTGTTTAAGCATATGGTTAGGACTATCTGTCGGAGAAATCTACTCCCAACTCGTAGTGCTAATAGCGGAAACACACCACAAGTAATGGAAACTCTCAAGAAATAGATGAACCAAGAACAAGTCACCACAATATATGGATCTCACAAGAACACAACCAATATGCAGAGATAACCAATACTTCTTATTCCCAAATAAATACAAAGATTACAAGAAAGATTACAACTCTCAATCTCTCTCTATCACCTTTGAAACACTCGGCACAATCTCTCTTGAAGTTGAATAATGATCACGGCATAGGATTACTAACCCCTAGAGTTTACGGCCATATATATAGCCCCCAAGCAAACTCTAAAACATAAACACAAATATATCAAATTGGGCCTTTCTCCCGTAAGCCTAAAAGACGTCTCAGCGTCGGTGTCGGTCGACTGCCCCCCAGGCCGGTCGACCGCATCGTGTGGAATCAATCCAGAGGGCTGACCGGTCGACCGCACCCCTAGTGTCGATCGACCGTCCCCTCCTCTGTTGGACGCCTGCCCTCGAAGAACTCCCAGTCGACTGGGTCGGTCGACCGCACCCATAGCTGGTCGACTGCAACCCTCCAGACTTCTCTTCTTTTACTTGCTGCTTGTCTTCCCTTGCTTCTTTGTCTCTCCTCTTCTTCTCCAACTTCAAGTACCCCGTGCCTATGTGTATTTGAGGCCACAATTTCTAACAATTTCCGACATGGACCAAATACATCACGCTTCAAAGTTATTGTAATCTTTTCTCGCATTATCTCTGCCATCTCCCACTTTTATGGAAGACCCAAGTACTCTCCATTCTCATGAAGAGCACCTCCGTCACTCCACCACGTGGAGTACACCAACCACCCCTCATCGCCTCACGAAGGATGTGCTCCACCAATCGCATAGAGCACGAATACCTGAGAAACAACCTCCCGTGTCGAATTTTGTGTTATGAGACTCCCTACCCCGCAAGATCTCCATCAACACCGGGCATGATTTAAAGCCTCTCAATGCACCCTTCGCACTAGAAACCTTTGTGGACGACACCTCCACAAACTCCGCAGACTGTTCAATCCCTACAGTTCCATTTCGGTTACCCTCGTCGACATCACCCCACATATCGATACCAGTGCTCTCTATCACACAAGAGCGACTTGAAGCTTCAACTGCCAATTTGCAAAGTATCCTCTCTGCAGTAACATCTTTCCCACTAGGATCACTTCCATGGCCAGTAGCTCCCACTAAATTAGTAACCGCCCCTCCATAATTGAAAGAACTTGGTTGCACCCCACACAACCTACTACTCGATTCTGGCTGAGAGTCAACTACAGGAAAAACGTCCCTCACGTCTCTAAGCAAATAAAGCGTTCCCGCATGCTTTCCTTTTACAACCACCCTTGAACCTGCAGCAATACACAACTCCCCACTACCAACTGTAGTAGATAACCCCTCTTTGTCTAGCCTTCCAATCGAGATAAGATTTTTCTTCAAGTCTGGAACATGCATTGTCTCCCGCAAAACAACACTTTGATCATCAATGGTATTCATGCGAACAGTACCAACCCCACGTACAGGACACCGGTGACCATTTTTCACGATCACATCTCCAAAAGAACCCTCCTTGTAGTTATCAAACACCTCTTTCTTCGGAGTGCAATGAAAAGAAGCTCCTGAATCAATATACCAATCTTGAGTGCCCAACTCCTCCCGAACTGATAAGCATTGATTCTCAACAAGCCCCACTTGAGCTTCCTTTGGAGTATCTCTCTTCGGTTTCTCTTGCTTATTCTTTATATAAGGCTTGCAACTGCGCATCATGTGACCCTTCTTGTGACAATACCAGCACTCAGACCCATGTACCCCATCGCTGTCATCAGACTCACTCTCAGATGAACTACTCTGATCCTTTCTTCTTCGACTGCTCCTAGATTTCTCACGTCTCTTCTCAACGTACATGGCGAAATCTCTAGAAGATGATGATGGATATCCTCCGTTTCTCACCCTTCTCACCTCCTCGTTCAGAATGCTACTCACCACATCCTGTAGAGTCTTCGAATCTGTCATAGTGCCTGTAATAGTCTGTTTTACTGTATCATAACTATCGGGTAAAGTAGATAGAAGTAACAAACTAACAATGACTGTTCCCTCTCTGAAAACTTCAAACTTACAGCTTCCATCTGGTAGTAAACCATACAGTAATGTTCACATTCTCTGCTACTGAACCCCTTCTTTCAACTTCATATTAACCAATTTCTTCAGATGAAGAAGTTGATTAGATGCCGACGGTTTCTCATACATATCCGTGAGAATCTCTATAGCCTCCTTTGTGGTCTTTGCCTTCGAGATATGAAATAACGCCTTCCTATTTAGCCCTAACTGAATATGCCCAAGCACCTTCGGATCCAAACGATTCCACTCCGCTAAGATCTTCGCATCCTTGTCTGCACCTACCGGCTTCTCATCAAACAACGAACCATCAAGATCTTTTTGATGAAGATACGCTATCATCTGAATCTTCCACATCGCGAAGTCACTCCCATCGAATCTCTCAATTTTTATCTTGTTATCGGCCATCTCGAACCAACTGCTCTGATACCACTTGTCGGAGAAATCTACTCCCAACTCGTAGTGCTAATAGCGGAAACACACAACAAGCAATAGAAACTCCCAGGAAATAGATATTGAACCAAGAATAAGTCACCACAATATATGGATCTCACTAGAACACAACCAATATGCAGAGATAACCAATACTTCTTATTTTCAAAGAAATACAAAGATTACAAGAAAGATTACAACTCTCAACCTCTCTCTCACCTTTAAAACACTCGGCACAATCTCTCTTGAAGTTGAATAATGATCACGGCATAGGATTACAAAATCCTAGAGTTTACGGCCATATATATAGCCCCCATGCAAATCCTAAAAGATAAACACAAATATAGTAAATTGGGTTTTTCTCCCGTAAGCCCAAAATACGTCTCAGCGTCGGTGTCGGTCGACTGCCCCCCAGGCCGGTCGACCGCATCGTGGGAATAAATCTAGAGGGCTGACCGGTAGACCGCACCCCTAGTGTCGGTCGACCGTCCCCTCCTCTGTTGGACGCCTGCACTCGAAGAACTCCCAGTCGACCGCACCCCTAGCCGGTCGACCGCAACCCTCCAGATTTTTCTTCTTCTACTTGCTGCTTGTCTTCCCTTGCTTCTTTGTCTCTCATCTTCTTCTCTAACTTCAAGTACCCCGTGCCTACGTGTACTTGAGGTCACAATTCTTAACACTATCCCCGTGCCTTAGATCAATTCAATCATAATTGGATCTTGGTCATTCGTGTGGGAATGAAAAATCTTGTGTTTTCAGTTTATATGTGTTTGGCATATCACAAGACCTAATATCTAAGGAATTGAACTTCTTGTTAGAAAAATCGGCACAACGGATGTTTTAGGTGACAACCAATCACAAAGAACAACTAAACAAACATAGACTACAACAAACACAAAGCACACAATTTGTATTGGTTCGGTAAACCTAATCCGAAGAAAAAAATAATTGATATATTATTTAACTAGAAACAACATACGTGTTACAGTATTCTCACTAAGAATCTGTTTATCTCTTAAACTTCACTAGAAGATACTATGTTGGTTACAATGGAAATCTCTCAGAGGAATTATTCTAATCTCAATGGACGCCACAATAACTATTTATAGTAGTCTAGGACACCTAGGTTGAAATCTCTAGCGTTATCTTTAAACATGTATATGTCAATTTCATATTTATCTCACTTAGGCCGCACCTAGTTTGGATATTAATTTTCTAGAAATATGTTTTTCTTCATGAATTACTACCTTAAATATCAGATATAAACCCAACGCTCCTCTCCTATTGGGCTGATCATACCGAACTCAGACACGTTAATCCGTAATTATTTCATTTGTAAAGTAGTCCATGCTATTAAGCCTACTGTACTGCATGCCACCACTATCAACCCAGTTCACCTGTGAATTAACTTACATTTACATGCATGGCGTACGTACGGTCACATGAGAACTCATACTTAGCTTACGGTTCCCACGTGAAATTTGTCTATCTACTAACATGTATAACGCACGTACATAACTATTGTAAATGAGATTTTAGATTAAATCCAGACTACGTCTGAATTTTTACTTTCAAAAAAACTGTATTTATTACACTAAGGTCTTCTCCCATTATCTCTACTCCTATAATGGGAGAAGGCCTTAGTGTAATTTGTCCATCTACCAATTCGTGCAACGCACACGCATAACTATTGTAAATGAGATTTTAGATCAAATCCAGGCTACATCTGAATTTTTACTTTTAAAAAAACTATATTTATTACACTAAGTTCTTCTCCCATTATAGTAGTAGGGATTATGACATGCATCGCACGTGTAAATTACTAGTACTAATTAATACTAATATTCTGAATATGTCACTCTATGGTTAGTGTGTCATTTTTTTTCTTATTCATCGTGCATGAGAGGAACTTACCTAGTACAATACAAATTAGCTCCGGCCGCTGAATTCTATGGTCTAGTCCTCGCTCTCTCTCCCCTTCAAACAAGTTGGAATTCGTAAGTAATTCACAAGATGAAACTACGCATGCATGCAAGCTATAAATACTCCCAATAGCTAGCCTGCATTCTTCCTCAAACTAAACAAAGATCGATCGAGATAAATAACCAAAGCTAATTTAAAATAATTACTTACAGTACTGTTTAAGTACATTCATTGAATAAAGAGGAAGGATGATGCGTTCTTATAACAAGAAGGTTGTCATTGTCGCACTGCTCATTTTTTCAGTTATGTGGGCTTTTAGTAGTTTGAAACCAGTTGGAGCAGCGAGGCTTTTGCAAGAAGAAGAGCAGAAGATGATGGTGAGGCATTTAGGGTCAGGGATCGAGACGTCGCTGCAGAGAGGACCAAGTGGGTCTCAAGGGGGAGGGAGTAATCCCTGCACCACCGGCCCGGTCAACGGTGGAGGGTCATGCCCTCCTACTCCTCCTTCCAACTAATTATAGTTCAGAACTATAGCAGTAGTGTCTGATTAATTTATTGGATATATATATATATATACTAGTATTGTGCACGTACTGTTCTTTATTCTTTTTTCTTTCATTATTGGTGTAGTGTTAATTTTTTAATTATTTGCACCAACAAGGTGGAATTAATTAATGTTGTGGAATAATTTGGCAATAGTGAATAAAGTTTGATGCCATATTTGGGTTCAAATTGAAATTGGTATGCATGCATATCTACACTAGATTAACTCTGTTATATAATATTATAAGAAAATTGAACAGATCTAGTACTACATTTCATCAGAGTTTTTGTTTTATATTTAAAGTTTTCAACTGAACTGAGCTCTAAATATATGTATAAATGAAGGATTAAATTTGAAAAAATCACCCTGAACTATTCTTTTTTATCCAGAAAATCTCACCGAACTATTTTTTGCACAGAAAAACACGTACACTCAAGTAACTGCAAAAAATCCACTCTAACGTTATGAGCTTTCTTCTAAAGTTGAGTGAGATTTTTTGAAAATAATAAGAAAGACGCATGATGTTTTCTGAACCAACTTGTAAAGATGAAAGGGGTTATCTAATACAAGCAGAAAAGTTTGATGTGGTTAATTTTTTGGAAAATATATTTTATGGTGGTTTTTAATAACCATATATTTAAGTGTGATTTTGTGCGAAAAATATCAGTAATATTTTCTGATGTTCAAGGGAATTTTCTGAAATTTAGCCTAAATAAAGTGAAGGATTCACTTTTTTTTTTTTTTTGGAAAAAAAATTTGCTTTCTTTTCTGAAGCCAGTACTGGCTCTTGTCAATTAATTGTCAACTAAAGTAAAACCTTGGTTGATATGCATGACAGCATGAGGAACTGGTTTTTTGACCAGTTTTGGTTACGGTTGGGGTTTTGTGATGCTGAGGCCTTCTCCATCTTTGGGCTGTTATTCCCAGTGTTGTTTCTTTCTTTTTGATGCAATGGGCATCGATATTTTGTAGACTTTGCTTTATTATTCTCTTTTATCTAGTTTGTGGTTTGTTGTGTTGGTTATGGCTTTGGCCTGATGTTTCTCTTATCTGATCATTTTCACTCTGGGTGCGATGTGTGACATGCAGCCTCTTGTGGCTATGTTTGTGATGCTTTCTGGCCTTGTCATCTCCTTTCTATGCATTTGCGTTGTTTCTCTGTTTGCTTCTGGAGATGTTGTTGCTGTTCAGCTGTTTATTTCTTTCATTTGCGGTGAAGAGTTTATCTAGTCTGTGGATAGCTTGATTGTATGCATCTCTTTTCTCATTTTTTGGCTGGCGGATTATTTATGGTTATGTTTTAGTCTGAGGTGTTTCTTCTGTTCTTCGTCTGATTATCTGGGTGTGAAGCGTGTTTTGCTGCTTCCTCTTGATGTGTTGGAGGGGCTTACTGGCTTTGCCAACACTTTTCTATGCATTTGTGCGGTTTCGAGTTTGCCTTTCGCGTCTCTCGGTTGAGACTGTCTGATTTGGTTGCTTTCAGCTGTACTCAATATGTCTCAGGTCACTCCCCTCCGGCTCTTTTCTTGTTGTGGTGGTATTCCGCATCAGTTGACGAGGAAGCTTGTTTGCTTTGCCTCCTCGTGCCGTTGAGCTCCCTGTTCGTTCGTTTGTGTTCCTGTTTGGAGTTCGTGTTTCGTTCCAGCCAGATTGGAGAGGCCCCTGCTTCGGAGCGCCTCTTATTTTTTGCTCTCTAGTGTTTATTGATGTTTTCTGTATCCCTCTGTAATTTGGTTCCATTTTACGGCTTGTAAAATTTACATTTTGATTTGATTTTATATATTTTTGATATGATGGCTGGGGTTGTAAGACCCTATCCGATTCATAAAAAAAAAAGACAGCATGAGGAACTACTTCCCTGGTACGTACGTACGTACAGAGGTACGCTGAATTCAATAGTCAATCCTTTCTATTATATTCAAACAAGGACCAAAGTTCCATAGCAAAAATGATACACACATTTGTATCAATAAAATCTTTTTTTTTTATATATCGGATAGAGCCAAAAGGCTCCAGCCATCAAAAAATATATTAATCAATAATAACAGTTAAGATACAAATAAATAATCGATGGCTTTACAAGATGTAAAACAATAATAAGCAAACAATAAATAAAACAAACAAAGGCTGACGAGCCAATAATTCAGATAACTGCGCCACAACAAACACCCACGCCGATACAAGAGGGCTGAACAAACGGCGAGACAATCGGCCAGACAATCCAGACCGCTGAACCCGATAGAGGAGCAGGACTTCAACGACTGGGCCATGAAACAGAAATACAACCCTCCCCCCATGAAGGCATCCCAATCCGCTAGCAGTCCGAAGGAAAACTCTAGCGGCACAACGGAGGCGATGCACTGCCAATATCAAGGGTGTCAACGAAAAGGCAAGACTCAACTGTGCAGAAGCTGATGAGCAGACACAGAAGCTGTTTTCCTCACAAGAATGCGAGCGCTCACTCGAATAGGCAAATGATTAGTGACTTTCTTTTTGTAACTCCGCTTGACGGGGAGAGGGGCATCCCTCACCGAAGGGGGCGAAAAAACCGCAATGACCGAAGCTGAGGCTTCGACTTTGATAGGGCACGATGGGGAAAAGCGACTACTGAGAGCGTCCGAAGTGACTGTTGGAATGGACTTGGTAGAATCGTCCGAACGGGGGAGATAAGGATCATCAAAACTCAGAGAGATCTTAAGGGAAAGGGAGTGGAAGAGATGTTTAAAAGCCGTCAATAGCTGATAGAGTCCCGATTGAACCCCTAAATGTTGATACCAAGAGAATAAGCATCCTGGGTACTGAAAAGAGAACGTAGAACGTTTGGGAGAAGAAATCTTCAAAGCACGAGGATAGTTATAATAAAAAGAAGAGGCCATAATGTCGACAATAGCCCTGTCGGGACGCACAGGAGAATCAAAGAATCGGCAGTGCAAAGCGTGCCCCCTCGCAATACGAGACCACTTAAGAGAAGGGGAGTTGTAATGCCCCGAATCCCAAATACACTGAATTCGAGATGTTCTACAGGATCTTTTCACTTTCTTTAGTACAATTTTACAAGAAAATTTAAACTTTTCACTTACATCAGAGTTTACATCAGTATTACACTTTTCATTTGCACAGCGGAAGTAAAATTTACAACAATTAAATAAATTTACAACGACATGGTGTAATCTTTAAGCATCCATTCCTCTTTAACATGTCATTTACCTGCATATAAAACTGTGGGTACGTCAGTTTATTCAACCGACGATCATTATACACGGCCATCATCTCTATGTCGGAAATAGTATAACTTAATTTTCCATATTTAACAAACACAAACTTATCACATTTCAATTTAAAGGGACTACCCTATTGATGTCGTGTTGTGATTGTGCACTGAGTCCTGAATGCAGTTATTTATGTCACATGACACTAATGCGCACTTGTTCGGATTCTATGCATCCCATACTACATAGGTCCGAGGACAAGCCCTTAATCGTTCTTCAACTTTGTAGGGTTCAATCCCTCGCCATGACTTAATCTACTACTGTAATTACGGTAGTGTCTTAGATGATCTATGAGTGTAAGCACGTGTACAGAAGCTGGAGGGGAATCCCACGTCATGTCACGACTCATCGTGAAGAACCTATGGACAATTCAGCCTCCTTCATGGCACACGATCCTCATGCAGTCACCAAACATCCCACAAGTGTCACCACAGGGACGGACCCTGGAGCCGTATCCACGTCATGTCACGACGCATCGTGAAGAACCTGTGAAATACTCTCCGCCGCCACGGTACCCTGGAGCCGTATCCACGTCATGTCACGACTCATCGTGAAGAACCTGTGAAATACTCTCCGCCGCAAATCCGATGGTCCTCACTCGTGTTTTTCTTCTACTTTCATCACATCTCCACTATGTACTAATCCTTAGTTTTTATTAGAATCATGAACAAAATCAAAGCTCTAGAGTTAGCCTCTCCACTAAACCGGACTTATCCATTCATTTCAACATGACCAACCTTGGTCTTTCTTTTCAATATTCATTTCAATTTCTTTCCAATTGCCGGGAGAGACTTAGCTACTCTTTCATTTCAATTCCAATTCACAAATTCTAACATAATCTGAGCATTCCCAGCTCATGGGTTCATTTTTCATTGCCTCAGCATATCATGATCTTTGCTTTCATATTCATGTAATTCTTTATTCAAAGTATGACTCAGTTCATGTAAATTTCTCAATTTAAACTATGATTCATTTCATATAAATTCATACTGTAATAAAAAGAGTTCATCAACATCAATCATAAAGTTCACAATCTTCAAAATAGACAGAATAATGTTCTCTGACATATCTAAACACTCTGGACAGTCGGCTTGGATCTCTTCCAGTCGACTTGTTCAGTCAATTCTAGTTATTCATAACTACTCGGGAGAGTCGACTGCTGCACATGGCAGTCGGCTGTTCCACAGTGTTTCTGATTTCAATTATCAATCACAGGACAGTCGACTGTCGTTCAACACAGTCGCCTGTTTTGCGGAGTTCAATTATGTAATTTCTCAAGTTCTATACAGTCGACTGCTACACACATTCGGTCGACTGAACAGTTTAAAAGTCTCAAATTAAGGAATCACACATCATATTTTGTCACGCTATTCTTCAACAAGAATGATTCACATTTCATGGTTATCACATTGTTCTCAAAATGAGAAGTACTAACGAATATTCATAATTTATGTTTTCATACATCTATAATGTCACTTCAATCTTTACTATACTAATCTTCCTCATTTCTAGTTCTTTTGCAAGGTATAATTTCCCAAAAATACACATATCAAAATCATAGTTCTGATTACACTTTTTATTCTCAAATCACATTTTATTTCATGCAACAATTCCCAAATAAAGTCTCACATATTTTCAAAAGAGTAGAATATTCGAGTTTATAAAAATGCATCAGTAGCAGTCGACTTATACTATAGTAAGTCGACTGTCCAGGGGGAAAATCCATGATTTCAAGCAAGAAGTTGACTTATAAAAGCACCAGTCGACTTAAATGAGCATATAAGTCGACTTACAAGGTCCTAAGTCGACTTACCAGAACGTTTCTTTTCTGACATTTCTCAACAATTAATGCCACAAATCTCTTTACTAGCCAAGTTCACATTCATGGTTATAATTAATCCATATCAACTTAGATTTTTACTAATCCATTCACATACAATTGCATACTCACATTCCAATCAATCTATAGGTCAATTCTCCAATTAAGAGTGTACTCTTATTAATATTTTTCATGCATCATTTCTCAATATAATACTAGAATCATTTCTAATTAGAAATATGGAAAATCAAACCCACCTTGTATGGAGAGAAACAAACACAAATCCTTGCAACAAGATGCACCTCCTCCTAGACGATGCGCGCACACGCTCCACAAGCACCAATCCTGAGCTCCTCCTAGTGATGCCGACCTTCTTCTCCTTGTTGGAAGCAATACAATCCCACACAATTCTCTCAATCTTTTAACTCACAACTTACTACTAAATTAGACTATAGTTTTAGAAAGATATAATTGCATATGAATACTAGCCATGGGAGAAGGTATTTATACTAGAAATCAAGTAGAATGAAGGGCTAGGATTAACTAGTTGGTTGTAGGATGGAGGGCCAAGATTAGAGTAAGAGTTATAAAAACTACCCACAACTACATAACCACCTCCATGATCTCCATTCAAAATTTGGGTTTCCCTCCCAAAAGAATGCATCCGGCCAACTAGGAGTAGTGTGCATTGCACGTGTACGTGTAGTGCACGTGCATGCAACTAGGACTAAAAATTGTACATTTTAATTTTGTATAAAAAATAAAATAGCTTTAAAATAGTCTTCTACATGACAAGTTAAATAAAAAATAGGTTAATCCATGGGCTTTATTTTGGGCCAAAATAGTTATTTAAAATAAAATAAATAAGTCACATTTTGGGCTTTTAAGAAAAGACTTTAAAATATGGCTTTCTATTTATTTAAAGAAAAGGCTTTTGTATAAAATAATTTGAAAACACATATTTAAATATTTATACACATCACAATAAAAATAATTATAAGATTTAACCCAAAATATTGCACGTGCACACTACGTGCAAAATAATTTTTCATTAATTGAAAAATCAGGGTATTACAGGAGTAGGATTTAACCAAGTTAGAATTGTAATCCAGATTCCAAATCAACGAAGGTGCCATAGAGATAGAACGGGTACGGGCCTTATAAGAACCCAATCGAGGGTAGGAAACCAGAATCGTATTAACTTTGCGATCCTTAAATAGGTTAGCAATATTAGGATAGTGAAGGGTAACAAGAGGATCACGATAAGGGGATATATGAGTGGAGGAGTTCGTCGCTGACAGTGAAACCATTACTGAGGAGTCGAGGTTCTTGCTCGAAACAATGCTGTTCTTACTAGCCAACCTCTCATGAAGCTTGCGCTTTAAACGGGGGTAATTAAGAAAGGGGAGGAGTTTAGCCGGTAAGGAATGACCTCTGGGAAAGCCAAGGAGTTTTTGAAGGGAGAAGCACCGACTGCGAGAGTGACCAAGCTTAGCACAGAAGAAACACTGCATTTTATTCACACACTCGCGTTTGAAGTGTCCAGGAAGAAGGCACTTGAAGCAGACCCGTTGAGGGTCGGGCCTATAAGGCGAAGGGGAATTAGAGGAAAAGGGAACGCACTGAGGGTGATAGATGTTATCCAAAGGAGGAGAAGATAATTCCCTCTTCAAATCCTGAGCCATTACTGAGTAGTAAGAACTAGCTTCGGACTTGATGAGATACATGGTTGACGCCAACCCAAGAATGGATCAATGCAAAGCACCGACACCGGAAAGGAAACTAGGCAAGGGTACTGATATGACTAAAAATAGGATTAAATTGGGACCGTTCACATCGGACACGAATCTTAAAGCTCAGGGGTAAAACGGTAATTTCACATACAAATGGGTCCGAAACGGGTACTGGGTCTCCTCCTCACAGATTCAATAACCCGCGAACGGATCCACCCCAACTGGGTACGGGTCCCAACCCGAAACACACCCAGTCCAGAAAAGATAGAATTAGGGTTTCTGATTAATCCTAATCAACGGCTCTGATTCACATCTATCTTTTCACCGGGAATTAAGGGATTACATTCCTAATCTGCTTACTAGGAGAATATTCCTTATCAGATCACAGGGATCACATTCCTTATCTGATCCCATCGGCGACTATAAATACCCCACACCCATCTCCATTAAGAGGTAATCAATCTTTTTCTAGTTAAACGCTCTTTCATAATCATTTCTGGTTACTGACTTGAGCGTCGGAGGGTGCGTCGCCGGGATCAACCCCGGTGTCTCGCACTTCCTTGCAGGTGAACGGCGGGAATCAACGGTCAAGCTCCGGCAGAACAGGTTAGGTGTTTGCTATTCAGGTTTTCCACGAACTCACAAATACTGTCTGTTTGCCCCCACACCGAATTTAGCGGCAACAGATTGGCGCCGTCTGTGGGAAAACCAAACGAATAGCAGCGCTCTTCCCATTGGTCCGACCTTCTCCAGCCATGCCTCCTAGAAAGGTCAGATCTAGGGGTCCAACCGTGGACCCAACCCCGCTGATCAGCAAGAGGTAGCTTCCGTCCAACCCGCTCCGCAGCAGGGACAACCCCCGCTTCAAGTGGAGGACCCTCTTCAACAAGATCAGCCTCTTCTTCAGAATCAACAACCCCCCAAGGGTCCTTCCGGTCCACAGAATGCCGGTGCGGGGGGCTCCCGCATGAAGCAACCTCTCCACCTAGACCGCGTCTCCATACACAAAGCCTCTACGGATTCCATGGCCTCTCACAATCCTCAAAACCGGTAGAAGTTGGAGGACTTACGCCACCGTCTGGACGAGAAGCGGTCCCGAGAGGGAGCCTCCCGCCAGCAACGTCCGGGTGAGCGATCCCCACACCGCCGAGACTACGAAAGGTCCCATGTCCGAAGAGGGAGGAAGGAATCCCCCGAGCATCACAGAAGAAGACCACGCCCCCCTGCGGGTCGGCAGCAGCCTAGGAACGATGAGGCGCCAATCACCCGTGCCGAGATCCAACGAGTTTGGAGTACAACTCTCTCATAGAGTTCCTCCTCACACTCGTCTCACAAACAACTCTTTCCCAGAGCCGGGCTCTTCCGCTATGCTCACCTCCGAAGCGGACCTCTTCTCAACGAGTTTGGAGCACAACTCTCTCCTAGAGTTCCTCCTCACACCAGTCCCGAAAACAGCTCTTTCCCAGAGCCGGGCTCTTCCGCTCCGCTCGCCTCCGAAGCGGACCTCTTCTCAGACAGTTCGGAGCTCACAACTCTCTCCTAGAGTTGCTCCTCAAACTCGCCTCCCAAATGGCTCTCTTCCAGAGCCGAGCTCTTCGCTCCGCCCACCTCTAAGGCGGACCTCTTCTCAACAAGTCCGGAGCACACAACTCTCTCATAGAGTTGCTCCTCGAACTCATCTCACAAATGGCTCTCTTCCAGAGCCGAACTCTTCCCTCCGCTCGCCGCCGAAGCAGACCTCTTCTCAACAAGTCCGGAGCGCACAACCCTCTCCTAGAGTTGCTCCTCGAACTCATCTCACAAATGGCTCTCTTCCAGAGCCGAGCTCTTCCCTCCGCTCGCCGCCGAAGCGGACCTCTTCTCAACAAGTCCGGAGCACACAACTCTCTCCTAGAGTTGCTCCTCAAACTCATCTCACAAATGGCTCTCTTCCAAGAGCCGAACTCTTCCCTCCGCTCGCCGCCGAAGCGGACCTCTTCTCAACAAGTCCGGAGCACACAACTCTCTCCTAGAGTTGCTCCTCGAACTCATCTCACAAATGGCTCTCTTCCAGAGCCGAGCTCTTCCCTCCGCTCGCCGCCGAAGCGGACCTCTTCTCAACAAGTCCGGAGCACACAACTCTCTCCTAGAGTTGCTCCTCAAACTCATCTCACAAATGGCTCTCTTCCAAGAGCCGAACTCTTCCCTCCGCTCGCCGCCGAAGCGGACCTCTTCTCAACAAGTCCGGAGCACACAACTCTCTCCTAGAGTTGCTCCTCGAACTCATCTCACAAATGGCTCTCTTCCAGAGCCGAACTCTTCCCTCCGCTCGCCGCCAAAGCGGACCTCTTCTCAACAAGTTTGGAGCGCACAACTCTCCCCCTAGAGTTGCTCCCCAAACTCTTCTCCCAAATGGCTCTCTTCCAGAGCCGAACACTTTGCTCCGCCCACCTCCAAGGCGGACCTCTTCTCGACGAGTTCGGAGCTCACAACTCTCACCAAGAGCTCCTCCTCGCACTCGTCTCTCAAACGGCTCTCTTCCAGAGCCGAGCTCTTCACTTCGGTCACCTCCGAAGCGGACCACTTATCAACGAGTTCGGAGCGCACAAAACTCACCTAGAGTTGCTCCTCAAACTCATCTCGCAAATGGCTCTCTTCCAGAGCCGAGCTCTTCCTCCCGCTCGCCGTCGAAGCGGACCTCTTCTCAACAAGTCCGGAGCGCACGACTCTCTCCTAGAGTTGCTCCTCAAACTCGTCTCCCAAATGGCTCTCTTTCAGAGCTGAGCGCCTCCCTCCGCTCGCCGCCGAAGCGGACTTCTTCTCAACAAGCCCGGAGCACACAACTCTCTCCTAGAGTTGCTCCTCAAACTCATCTCACAAATGGCTCTCTTCCAAGAGCCGAACTCTTCCCTCCGCTCGCCGCCGAAGCGGACCTCTTCTCAACAAGACCGGAGCACACAACTCTCTCCTAGAGTTGCTCCTCGAACTCATCTCACAAATGGCTCTCTTCCAGAGCCGAGCTCTTCCCTCCGCTCGCCGCCGAAGCGGACCTCTTCTCAACAAGTCCGGAGCACACAACTCTCTCCTAGAGTTGCTCCTCAAACTCGTCTCCCAAATGGCTCTCTTCCAGAGCCGAGCTCTTCCCTCCGCTCGCCGCCAAAGCGGATCCCTTATCAACAAGTTCGGAGCCACAACTCTCTTCTAGAGTTGCTCCTCAAACTTGTCTCACAAATGGCTCTCTTCCAGAGCCGAGCTCTTTGCTCCGCTCACCTCCAAGGCGGACCACTTCTCAACGAGTTCGGAGTCCAGCTTCTTCTACATGGCTGCTCCCACAACTTGCTAAGCACCACACGATGGTTCGGAGTCCAGCACTCGGCTCGACTCTTCTTCCTCGGCTCGCCTACAGACGAGCCGGAAGTAGATCGCCGTTCGAAATTGCTCCTGCAGCCGTTGAATGGATTGGAGTCCAACACTTGGCTCGATTCTACTTCGCAAGTTCGCTCCTAAGCGGACTAGAAGTAGCTCGCCATTCGAAACTGCTCCTGCATCCCTAAAACTAACCACACGATGGTTCGGAGTCCAGCACTCGGCTCGACACTTCTTCCTCGACTCGCCTACAGGCAAGCCAGGAGTAGATCGCCGTTCGAAATTGCTCCTGCAGCCGTTGAATGGATCGGAGTCCAACACTTGGCTCGATTCTACTTCGCAAGTTCGCTCCTAAGCGGACTAGAAGAAGCTCGCCATTCGAAACTGCTCTTGCTTCCCTTGAACTAACCTCACAATGGTTCAGAGTCCAGCACTCGGCTCGACTCTTCTTCCTCAGCTCATCCTCAGACGAGCCAGGAGTAGATCGCCGTTCGAAATTGCTCCTGCAGCCGTTGAATGGATCGGAGTCCAACACTTGGCTCGATTCTACTTCGCAAGTTCGCTCCTAAGCGGACTAGAAGTAGCTCGCCATTCGAAACTGCTCCTGCATCCCTCAAACTAACCTCATGATGGTCGGGGTCCTATGGCTCGACTTTACTTCACCGGCTTGTCCTTAAACGGGCCGGAGGAAGATAGCCATTCCGAACTGCCCCCACGACCATCCGAGCTGAGCTACCCATCTACCGAGAAGCAAAGTGGCAGAAAATGTGCCCCAAAATCCGTGCTCGGATCTGCCGAACAAGATGCATCTACCGAGCAGCTAAGCAGATGAAGAGCAAGAAGAAAAAGAGGCTAACGGGTCAGGGTCGGATCCAATACCCTCGGTCCGACCCATACCCTTCTTAGCTCCTTCATTCTTCTCCTTCTTCAGTCTTCCCGCCAAAAGTACCCAACACTTCTGCTCTTCTTCACTGTGCGAAAGAACGAGGCAGGGGAGAGAACCCGAATGCCTCTCCTCCCCTTCCTCTTTCTTCTCAAGGCCAAGCTCTTCACTCCGCTCGCCTCCAAAGCGAAGCTCTTCCCAACGAGTTCGGAGCTAAAAACTCTCCAAGAGTTGCTCCTCAAACTCCTCTTCCAAATGGCTCTTCTACAAGTCGAGCTCTTCACTCCGCTTGCCTCCAAAGCGGAGCTCTTCCGAACGAGTTCGGAGCTAAAAACTCTCCTAGAGTTGCTCCTCAAACTCCTCTTCCAGATGGCTCTTCTACAAGTCGAGCTCTTCACTCCGCTCGCCTCCAAAGCGGAGCTCTTCCCAACGAGTTCGGAGCTAAAACTCTCTCCTAGAGTTGCTCCTCAAACTCCTCTTCCAGATGGCTCTTCTACAAGTCAAGCTCTTCACTCCGCTCACTTCCAAAGCGGAGCTCTTCTCCACAGGTTCGGAGCTAAAAACTTTCTCCTAAAGTTGCTCCTCACACTCCCCCTCTAAGTGGCTCTTCCCTAGAACCGAGCTCTTCGCTCCGCTCGCCTCCAAAGCGGACCTTTTCTCAAACAAGTTCGGAGCTCACAACTCTCTCCTAGAGTTGCTCCTCAAAACTCGTCTTCCAGATGGCTCTCTCCTAGAGTCGAGCTCTTCACTCCGCTCGCTTCCGAAGCGGACCTCTTCTCTACGAGTTCGGAGCTCACAACCCTCCCCTGGAGTTGCTCCTTGCACTCACTTCAGAGAATGGGTCTTCCCAGCACCTCTTCCTAGCACCTCTTCTCCTAGGAGTGGAGCTCCTCTTCAAAAATCTCCAAAACCAAACAGAATAGAGAACTTCAGAGCCCCTCACCTCTCCCATATGCTGACCCATCCTCCCGAGCCGAGGAGCAGAGCTTCATCGACCCATCCCCTTCATCAACTCACCGAGCTTCTCCTCACGCTCGAGCCGTCCGAACTCCGAGCTCTACTACACCGAGCTACTTCGGGCAGAAGGTGAACTACTGAGTTACCGAGCCGAGCAAACAAGGAAGAAGAGAGAGGATCGGATCCGAGGTGCCGGGGTACCGACCCTTGTATATGGAGAAAAATTCGGCTGACCCCATCTAACCGTTGGATCATCTCAAAATTCACACTCAAGCGTGATGGACGGATCAGATCGCACCACGTCACCGCAAAACGACAAGATAACGTTTTCTCGAAACTCGTGCTTCTTGCCTCGTGATTCGCGCCACGATCGTGATCAGCCGTCCAGATGGCTCTTCTACAAGTCGAGCTCTTCACTCCGCTCGCCTCCAAAGCGGAGCTCTTCTCTACAAGTTCGGAGCACAACTTTCTCCTAGAGTTCCTCCTCAAACTTGTCTCTCAAATAGCTCTTCTCGACGAGATCGGAGCACAACTCTCCCCTAGAGTTGCTCCTTGCACTCACTTCAAAGAATGGGTCTTCCCATGGCTCTTACGAGGATCTTTCCAGCACCGCTTCTCCACTATGCGAGAGAACAAGGCAGAGGAAAGAACCCAGATGCCTCTCCTCCCCTTCCTCTTCTCCTCTTCTCCGAGCTACCACGGGCAGAGGGTGAACTACTGACGCACCGAGCCGAGGTACCGGGGTACCGACCCTGGTATATGGCGAAAAACTGGCCGACCCATATCAGCCGTTGGATCTTGTAAAAAAGCGCGCTCGTCATGATGGACGGATCAGATCGCGCCACGTCACCACAAAACGACAAGATAACATTTTCTCGAAACTCGTGCCTCTTGTCTCGTGATTCGTACCACGATCGTGATCAACCGTCCAGATTGAGTCGCGTAGCTTGGATCTGCCAATCTACCAAACTGCGGAGCGGCGAAAAATGTACCTCAAAATTCGTGCTCGGACTCGCCGAACAAAGCAAGCAGATGAAGAGGAAGAAAGAAAAAGAGGCTAACGGTCGGGGTCGGATCCGATACCCACGGTCCGACCCATACCCTTCTTAGCTCCTTCATTCTTCTCCTTCTTCCCCAACACTTCTCCTCTTCTCCACTGTGCGGAAGAACAAGGCAGAGGAGAGAACCCAATTGCCTCTCCTCCCCTTCCTCTTCTCCTCTTCTCCTCTTCTCCACTGTGCGGAAGAACAAGGCAGAGGAGAGAACCCAATTGCCTCTCCTCCCCTTCCTCTTCTCCTCTTCTCCACTGTGCGGAAGAACAAGGCAGAGGAGAGAACCCAATTGCCTCCCCTTCCCTTCCTCTTCTCCTCTTCTCCATTGTGCAGAAGAACAAGGCAGAGGAGAGAACCCAAATGCCTCTCCTCCTCTTCCTCTTCTCCTCTTCGCCTCTTCTCCACTGTGCGGAAAAACAAGGCAGAGGAGAGAATCCAGATGCCTCTCCTCCCCTTCCTCTTCTCCTCTTCTCCTCTTCTCCACTGTGCGAAAGAAGAAGGCAGAGGAGAGAACCCAAATGACTCTCCTCCGCCTCTTTCTTCTCAGCAAAGTTGTCGATCCGAGGTGCCAAGGTACCGACCCTCGTATATGGAGAAAAATTCGAACGAACCCATCTCACCGTCGGATCGTATCAAAATTCGCGCTAAAACATGATGAACGGCTCAGATCTCGCCACGTCACCACAAAACGACAAGATAACGTTTTCTCGAAACTCGTGCCTCTTGTCTCGTGATTCGCGCCACAATTGTGATCAACCGTCCAGATTGAGCCACGTAGCTCGGATCTCAAATCCGGGCTACCGACCTACCGAACAGCAAAGTGGGAAAAAATTCTCCTCAAAATCTGTGCTCGGATCTGCCGAACCGGACTCATTTGCCGAACAACAAGGAAGAAGAGAGAGAGAGAGAGAGAGAGAGAGAGAGAGAGAGAGAGAGAGAGAAAACGGTGTGGCACGGGGGCCGGGTCGACCCGTTAGGGGATCCGAACCCGACCCACTTCGTTCACATCTCCTTCTCCACACTCCTGGCGCCAAAATCAAACCAACTGAAGAGAAAACTCAAACTCCTCTTCCTCACACCACCGACCCCTCCCTCCGTAGAGGAGCTCGTTCATCTCCAACGTCTGCTATTGTGCCGAGCTCTCCCTCCTTCACACAACGAGCCCCTTCGTCGAAGCTTCGGCTGCTTCCGTGGCCGAGCTCCGAGCCAAGTGACGAGCCGAACCCAACGCCATCACCAAGTTCTGCCGACCTCGACTCCATTGCCGAGCTCCCGACCGCGAGCTCCAGTACTGACCTTCTTCTCCACCACTGCCGACGAGCCTTACCGGGCTCCCTCCTCCTTCGGCGAAGTTCTCAAATGCCCCGCCATGGCCGAAGCTCGACCATCGAGCCCACAGAGCAGAGCTCGACCACTACCGACCTCCCCATGCGCAGCTCTCTCCCCAAGCTCCGCCATGGCCGGTCTTCGAGCTCCTCGCCGAACCCAGTTCTCCACAGTACCAAGCTTCGCTTCTCCAAACTCCTCTCAACCTCCAAGCTCAGCCTTCTTCCTCGGCAAAGCTCCGCCGAAGCTTCGTCTCCCATCGTCAAGCTAACTTCCACTCGTCGACCACTTCGCCGAAGCTCTTGCCTTGCCGAACTCCATTCGTGCCGAGCTTCGCTGCCGAGCTCTCCCTCTCTCCGAGCTCCACGTCGAACCCTCTCCTCGCCGAACCCATCGAACCGAAGCTCCAAACTCCCCTTCTTCACCAACTCCGGTCTCTTCGCCGAGCTTCTCCTCTAGATGAGCCCCAAACTCCGAGCAACGCCGACTTCGAGCTCCCACTCTCGCCGAGCTCCCTCCATCGCCGAGCCAAACCCATCACCTCTCCAAGCTCCACCGTCGAGCTCTCTTCTCTTCGTCGAGCTCCAAGCTCCTTCGTCGGAGCTGCCTTCCACGCCGAGATGAAAAAGAAGAGAGAAAAAGAAGTGGAGGCGAAGAAAGATGGAGGGGAAGAAGAGAAGAAGGACGCGAAGAAGAGAAGCAGGGAAGAAGAGAAGCAGCAGCGGGAAAAGAAAAAAAAAAAAGCCACGTGGCAGCTTCCTATACGTCGGCTGATCCGAGCCGAAGTGCCGGGGTACCGAGGCTGTAAATTAAGAAAAAAAGTGACCGACCAACACGATCCGTCCGATCGTCTCAAAATTCGCGTCGCAACACGATCGACGCTTAGGAATGCGCCATGTGTCCCGATCGTGATCTGCCTTACGATGCGTGCAGATCTGATCATGATGGACGGTCAGAAACGCGCCACGTGTCCAGATCGTGATCTGCCTCACGATGCGTGCTCATCTGGTCATGATAGACGGCCAGAAATCTGCCACGTGTCCAGGTAATATTTAAATTATTTATTTATTTATTTATTTGTTTTTTTTATTTATAAAATTTGAAAAAAATATTTAAAAATCGAAAAAAATTAAATAAAAATTCTAAAAATAATTATAAATTCAGAAAAATTATTTTAAAATTCTGAAAAATATAATTATTTAATTAGAATAATTATTTAATATTTTTGATAATTAATTATTTAATTCGGAAAATGAATAAAAAATTCAAAAAAATGAGAAAAAATTCAGAAAAATCTGGAAAAATCACCAAAAATCCAAAAAATTCTGAGAATATTTTTGGGCATTTTACAAGCCCATAATAACACTGTTACACCCCGAGCAAGATTCCAAATTCCCTTAAGAACACCGATAAAATCCCGTACGCCATTAAAACAGTCAAACTACTCTTCAAAGGCTGATCAAACTCAGTCTTTGGGAGTGGGGGGCTCGTGATATGGCTAAAAATAGGATTAAATCAGGACCGTTCACATCGGACACGAATCTTAAAGCTCAGGGGTAAAACGGTAATTTCACATACAAATGGGTCCGAAACGGGTACTGGGTCTCCTCCTCACAGATCCAATAACCCGCGAACGGATCCACCCCAACTGGGTACGGGTCCCAACCCGAAACACACCCAGTCCAGAAAAGATAGAATTAGGGTTTCTGATTAATCCTAATCAACGGCTCTGATTCACATCTATCTTTTCACCGGGAATTAAGGGATTACATTCCTAATCTGCTTACTAGGAGAATATTCCTTATCAGATCACAGGGATCACATTCCTTATCTGATCCCATCGGCGACTATAAATACCCCACACCCATCTCCATTAAGAGGTAATCAATCTTTTTCTAGTTAAACGCTCTTTCATAATCATTTCTGGTTACTGACTTGAGCGTCGGAGGGTGCGTCGCCGGGATCAACCCCGGTGTCTCGCACTTCCTTGTAGGTGAACGGCGGGAATCAACAGTCAAGCTCCGGCAGAATAGGTTAGGTGTTTGCTATTCAGGTTTTCCACGAACTCACAAATACTGTCTGTTTACCCCCACACCGAATTTAGTGGCAACAGGTACCACTTATAGTACCGATCCAGTCCCACCAAAATAGGAAGTACCCAAGAAAACAAACCAGCGTCACACAAAGAGGGACGCTAATACTCTCCGGATAGGGAGAAAAACGGTATGGAGAAAAAATAGAATAAAAAGGGATATATAGAATGACCGAGCTAGAACAAGATCTCGGTCAGAAGTATTATGGTGCAGAAATAAATTCTGACAATAACAAACCCCAACGAAAGGGGAGCCCAAAACCAAAAATAACTAATGTACAGCCCGAAATAAACCACAGTACAAGGGAACCAACGCCAGCTCACAGAAGATGCAGCTGTGCAAAAGCAAGGCTCCAAGAACCACTCACAAAACTAACTCTACCAGTATCAACAGTTACAGAGTAGAACTATCGAAGAACTTACAGAGATACTTACAATGATCAGATGAAAGGGCAGCCTGGAGATCTGCGGGGGCCGCAAACCTGGCAGGCGATTCACCGGGAAGGGAATCAACGGCAAGCGGACGGAGACAAGACAACACCGGAGGGGGGCGCAAGAGGAAACACTGCCAAAGGAGGAAGACTCGGCTAGCTGCTGAAAGGAAGAGAGCTCGGAAGCAACGGAGCAGCACTAGGCTGGATGCAGTCCGCGACGCGAGCCTTGGAGGCGACTGGAAGCACCGATCGAACCACCTGGAGGGAAAAAACGGAGCCCCTAGAAAGGGGAGGAATGGGGAACTGGGAATATGGGTCTGGAGAGAAGTTGGAGGGGATCAAAAATAAAGAAAGGAGAATGGGGGATGGGGGAGAGGGAAGGCCGGATCTGGAGGTGGAAAGGTGGAGTAGGGAGTCGGAGATAATCCAAATTACTTGGGTTTGAAAATGATATTTTCATTGTATCAATAAAATCTGAATTTTGTATTTCAGCGCATATATGATAGGAAGAAAAGTTGAGCTCCAACATGAAGGAAAAAACTTTTTACCACAAAAATTTCAAAAAAAAAAACCAAACAAAATAGATAAATAAATCTCCAATCTCTAATATTATAATGGGAGAAGAGGAGTTGTCATTTGTAAATTTATCACCTTACGTGCATTGCACGTGCAACTCCAACTTTCCCGTTATACTTTAAATCTACCAACTTACGTGCATTGCACGTACAACTCCAACTCTCCCATTATAATATTAAATATTATTTTAATATATATATATTTATTAACACGTATCTCACACGTGCTACATGATATTAGTTTAAAAACTATATACTGATTAAAACGTGGCATGTGTTAAATACTAGTAATTTTATAAATAAAAAGACGTAGAAATAAAAATCACTTGTCAGCCCTTGCGTCTTCTCCACATTCTTGTGGATCAAGTTATTTTTATTTGACTCCTCTAATTTAATTTGGACAAATCACTCATATCTACTAGGTATGTAGTGGATAGTCTCAGAAAATGTACACGGTAGGACCCTTCTTGTTATATGGAATCTTGACATGGTAGGTGGAGAATTACTTGTGAAGTCGTGATTTGTGATCTTGTTATCGTGTTACACCGAGTACAAGCTCTGTAGATCCCACTATGAAGTCTAAACGTACACTGTTTTGAGTGCACGAACCTGTGGTATGGGACGCAGTAGTATGTGCACTAGATAAGAGAAACAACATGCTAATAGACCTAGTTGACACATATATAGTTGATCATGACTATTGTTTATTAGTACCGTAATTGCTTTTGTAAATTTGATCTTGATTCATATTCCTTCATGTACCTTATTCCTTACTCTCTGCTTTCACTACTTGCTATCCATACTTGCTCTAAGGATATTTCTTTTTCCCTTTAGTTGATCCAGCTATAGGTGAACCGGGAGATTTGCCAAGTGGCATTGGTGAGCAGTATTTCTAGGTTGGGGCAGGAGCTGCATTAGAATAAATTATCTCTCTCTATGTTTTCTTTATCACATTTTTATCCAGTTGATTAAACTTTGTGTTCAGGGCTTTTTGACCCGTAACTGCTGTTTGTTTTCTCAGCATTGGTTATTATGTTGGACTATTGAATACTTAATTTCAGTTGTTGTTTATGTGATGATATTATCTGTGTGGTTGTGATTATTCTTTTTGCATATTGTTGAGTTGAGACTGATACAGCTTATGAATGATGTTAATATCATTCGCTGGACTTTCGTCACGGGCTCGTATTCCCGTATTTTGGGAAGCAGAACGTGACATGTGGGAACGGGGGTTACATATATGATAGGAAGAAAAGTTGAGCTCCAACATGAAGGGAAAAACTTTTTACCATAAAAATTTCAAAAAAAAAAAAAAAAGATAAATAAATCTCTAATCTCTAATCTCTAATATTATAATGGGAGAAGAGGAGTTGTCATTTGTAAATTTATCACCTTATGTGCATCGCATGTGGAACTCCAACTCTCCCGTTATACTTTAAATCTACCAACTTACATGCATTGTACGTACAACTCCAACTCTTCCATTATAATATTAAATATTACTTTAATATGTAGATATTTATTAACACGTATTTTGCACGTTCTATATGATATTATTTTAAAAACTATATATTTATTAAAACGTGCACAACATGTGTTAAATACTAGTAATTTTATAAATGAAAAGAACCAAATCCAATTGCGACGTAGAAATAAAAATCACTCGTCAGCCCTTGCGTCTTCTCCACATTCTTGTGGATCAAGTTATTTTTTATTAGACTCCTCTAATTTAATTTCGATAAATCACTCATATGTAATTAATTAGATACGTATGGGAATATGTTATTCATGGTTATTGATATGGGTGAATTTCTTGGTTGGTCTAGTCTTCTTTTTCGTGTTTTTGTGTTCAACCATGTTAGTTGACTTTAGCGTTGAGTTAGTCACATAGTCAACATGTCTGAACTCAATATTTTGAACCATTTCCAATAAATAAATAAAAATTAAACCATGCATGATCACGTGAACTTGGAGTCATCGCAATATTCGCAAACGCGTGGTGGTCTTAGAAACACTTTTCACGACCATGACCTAAGTTATTAATTAGGAAAATCAATACCTAATTTCCTCATCAAAAAGTTCTAATTTCTTAGTTAAAAATCTTTTGCATTTTGCACACATTAAAAAATCCATTACTAAATGTCTTAGACTACGTTATCAAAAGAAGTTACCTTATTGCTACAAACGAAATGAAGCATAATTGATGTAGTTATAGGCTTTCGTTGTAGAATCTTACAGTTCGTTGTTGCTCTTGCTTACAATTTGCAATCTTAAAATGATGATTTGCTTTGGTATTAAATTTCCTACTAGTAAATACACGTGCACAATGCACGTCTGAACAATATTTTTTTATATTCTATTTATCTATAATATAATGGGAGAAGCACGTGCGGAACACGTAAAATAATAGACTGACATTCACTGTTCATGATCCTTCTCTCATAGAACAGGTGCTGAGAGAGAGGAAGATGAAGAGAGTAGGGTTTTTGATTTTTTTTAGAGATAGGAAAAGGGTAATAAATTTGAACATGTAATGTACATATTTCATTGGTTTATATTGTAAAGTTTAATTAAACGTGCGTTGCACAGATTGGAATAAGAACAAATTACACTAAGGCCTTATTATAGTAGTAGAGATTATAGTAGTAGAGATATTGACCTTTAATTGAACGATTAATGTCATCTCCTAAATATTTTTGTCCGGTACTCTCTTTCGGAGATAAAGAAGTACTCGTTTGTTTCTTCTTCAGGTAAGCCTCCTATACATATTTCAAAGAAAAACATTAAGAACAACATAGATTTTTCCTATTTTCTTCCATATTCATTTATAATTCAACCAAACAAAGGGTGGAATTATAAGTAGTGAATTCAAGGTCTACCATATATGACAGACCAAATCAAAGGATAATTATATATGTAATTCCATCCAAGGAAATTAAGACTGACTATAATGTTAATAGTTGGACAAAAAGTACCATGCAAACTCTCTATATAAACTCCCCCCCCCATACCAACCTTTCTCTTCATCCCCACTTCTTTATAACTCAAAGAAAAAAAAATCGCATTACATAATCCAAACTCTTAAACAAAGATAACCCATTTTGAGAGAGAATTAAAAGATGGTTTATTTAAGAGTGCTGCTTCTTGTATTGGTGATATCATCAAGCTTTCAAAAAATACACTCCATAAGGCCATTAATGGAAGAATATTACAACATATTGTCATGGGGTGATGAGGTTGGGAGTCTGTTGCTGGAGTCTCTTCCGAAAGGGACACCGACAAAGCCGGGGCCTTCTGGGTGCACCCACAACCCGAATATTCAAGGCCATTGCCCTTGATTAATTGCCCTCTCATCATCAAATTTTCATGCCTAGCTACTTTTTTTTTTTTTTTTTTTTTTTGGTGTAAAGAGAAGGAGAAGGAAGAGTCCTTTTTTATTCTAATTTTTATTTCGTATTTCTCTTTTTTTTGGCACAATGTGTGTGTTTGGTTAAAAATGTGAATATATCATTCTTACATATCTATTTGGTAACAAAAAATTGCAATTCATCAAATTCTTGTTCTTTGTCTACTCCTTTGCCCCTATTTATTATCAAAGATGGCCTTAGTCTTTACGGTTGAACTGGCCGGTTTGAGGTAATCGAACTGTTGGTATGCTTTAAATTAATTTCATAACATTTCAATTTAAGCAGTGATTACAAGAGAACAGCTCTTAGTATTATTTCTAATTATATATTTATTTAAATTTTTGTTAGAATATAAATACTAAACCCTTAATATATTCTTACTTATAACTTCAGAGTTTGGGTCTAGTGTTTAGACTTTATAGACTCTAAATAAGCGGTTTAATTAATAAGTAACTTGAGAAGAAAAATAATCGAGTATATTTCTTTTCTTATTTAAGCGCACGGCTAGGACTATCCACGTGCCTTAGATCAATTCAATCATAATCGGTTCTTGGTCAATCGTGTGGAAATGAAAAATCTTGTTTTAATTTATGTGTTTGGCATATCACAAGACCCAATATCTAAGGAATTGAACTTCTTGTTAGAAAATTCGGCACAACGGATAATTTAGACCTATAGGTGATAACCAATCACAAAGAACGCCCAAGCAAACATAGACTACAATAAACACAAAAGCACACAATTTGTGCTAGTTCGGTGAACCTAATTCGAAAAAAAAATAACCACTATATTATTTAATTACAGACAACACACGAGTTACAGTATTCTCACTAAGAATCTATCCACCTCTTAAGCCTCATTAGAAGATACTCTGTTGGTTACAATGGAAAACTCTATGATGAAGTGTACTCTAATTTCAGTGGATGCCACAATAATTATTTATAAAAGTCTAGGACACCTAGGTTGAAATCTCTATCGATATCTTTAAAGATGGATATCTCAATTTCATATTTGTCCCACTTAGGCCGCACCTGGTGTTGCTGTTTGTTTTCGGGGTATGGAGGCAACATGTGTGAGTTCTTGTAATTTGTGAAATGAAAACCGTAGTACTGACGTCGGTCCGACCACAGGGAGTGGGACTGGCTCGGGGATAGGAGCCGCGAGGTAGAGGCGGGTAGCTCGGCTCTAAGTAGGAACAAAGAGGTAGATGACGGGTGTTCGGCTTGGATCCAACAGCTCTGCTCGGATCCAGTAGTTCGGCTCGGCTCGATCTTCAGTACCTGCACACTGGCTAGAAACACTGGGACAAGTTCCGGCGGTAGACCCTCCAACGATCTAGTCAGTCATTGAGAAAGAGACTGGGCAGCTAGGGTTAAGGTGGGGAGAAGTTTATTACCTTCTGCAGTGAGGAGGGGGTCTGGTATTTATAGGCAGAGGCAAACGGATCTGGGATCTTAGCAGGCCGGGTCGGACCCGTTTGCCTGTGGGCTTGAGGCAATAGGGGCCTGTTGGATTTTTGTTGATCTAATGATCAGGGAAGAACGGAATTTGAGAAGATTTGATGACCCAGGAGGGACCAGGTCATCTAACCCATATCACCTAGTTTGGATACTAATTTTCTAGGCTTTAGAAATATATTTTTCTTCATGAATTACTACCTTAAATTTCAGACAACCAACACTACTCTCCTATTGGGCTGATCATACCGAACTCGGACACGTTAATCCGTAATTATTCCATTTGTAAAGTAGTCCATGCTATTAAGCCTACTGTACTGCATATATGCCACCACTATCAACCCAGTTCACCTGTGAACTTACATTTACATGCATGGCGTACGTACGGTTCGCATACTTAGCTTACGGTTCACACGTGAAATTATGCTTGGCCGACTTTAATGTAACCTACTACATTAGCGCATCACAACGGTTTCTCTTATAGCAAAATGACAAATTTTAAAATAGCATATAACGACTGTAGGCACAATGGTTGTTTGCCAAATTTTGAGGAAAAAAATATTATCGGACGGAAAATGCTGTTCCGTCCGAAAAGTTTTTTCGTAATTTTAAAAAAATGATATTAGTTTTTAAATAATTATTAGTGTATTAATTAGTTACTAATTATTAATACTAAAATATGATTTATTAACACTAAACCCACTGAATTAATTCTAAACCCCTTTAACAAAGGGGTTTTGTTCCGTTTGAGATTTTTTCTCTTCAGACGGAACAATATGTCCCGTCCGATCAATTTTTAAAATTTTTTTAAATATTTTTTTAGGACGGAACAAATTGTTCGTCCGATACTTAAATAAAATCAAAATAATAATAATAAATTATAGGACTGTACATATTGTACCGTCCGATCCCATTAAAATAATAATAATAATAGGGACGGAACATGTTTTTTCGTCCCTTGTATTTTGAGAAGGAACAAAAAGTTTCTCAAATATGAGAAACGATTGTAGCGATTTAGTCAAAAAATGGAAAAATAACAAACCGATGTTGCTGCTATTTTGCAATTTTTTGGCAAAATGGAAAATATAGCAGACCACTGTGGATGCTCTTATTAGGCATGCATTCGAAAGATTTGCTGTACTGACCCACTTTTGGAAAATATTTGGGGGTTTGACCAATTTCCGAAAATAATTAGCGATCTGACACAGTTTTGGATCCGTCAGCATGAGCCGTTATTGAAAATAACGGCATACATAGGTTATTTATATGCTGTTATTTCCAATAACGGCATCATTTTACAATTTATTTTGCATGCCGTTATTTAGAGTAACAGTATCAGTATATTTCTCATATAAGTGTGAATTGAAAAAAAATTTAAGTATTGAAACAACTTACAAATAATGTCGTTATCCCCAAGAACGATATTGAAATTACTGATGCCGTTATTGGAGATAACAGCATCGGTTATAATAAAATAATATGTTGTTGGTTGTCTCTAATAAAATTCTAAAGTCAATTTCTTCTGTTCTGGTCTCCCATTCAAATTTAGAAAATGTTGATCGAAGAGTGCGTATTCAACTGTCCCAATTGAAACGACATGAATTCTCTTCTGCTAAACTTGTCAATCAAACCCTAGACAATATTCATTGATCAATATATAGAGTAAACATTCTGATTTTTTGGTCTTCAATTATACCAGTGAACCTTACTTAATATGACTGGGTCCTTACGAAATTACTTAGTTTATTTCATTTTTTTTTTCTTTTTCTTGAATAAAGGATTACGAGTCCGTAGTAGCCTCAAAAATCTTCGTTTACCCATTCCATGACATAAGTACATTTCCAAATAAAATGTTTCCTATCTCTATTAAGTCAGTGTAGTCATTTTTTTTTTCTTATTCATCTTGCATGAGGAACTTACCTTGCAGGGCCGGCCTGAGTTTCAGAGGGCCCGAGGCAAACTCCCAAAATGGAATCCCTCATACGCTAAAAAAAAAAAAACAAAGAAAAACATGTATAAAAAAAAGTGCACATTGTTAAAAGCAAATTATGCAAAATATATAAATTTGTTTTTAAATTACCCAAATTTAAAGTCTCAAATTAAATTCAAGTCTTTAAGTCTAAACCCAAATAATTTAAAAAAAAATTAAAGACTCAAATAATTATTTTTGGGGACCCCTAATAACAGTATTTTTATTTTACGCACAAAATACGTGTCTATATTTATAAAGAAATTAGAACTTTTTGGGCCCTTAAAATTGCAAAAACACCGGGGGCCTGAGGCTACCGCCTCATCCGTCTCAAGGGTGGGGCCGACCGTGTTTGCAGGCAGGAACGAAGTTAGTTACTTTTCGCTAGGGGGCGTAGCTGATAACAAATTCAAAATTGTATATTTGGAGAGAAGTGGATGCTCTTTTGGATATAATATGAGATTTTCTAAAAACATTGAAGGAGGGGGGGGGGGGGGGGGGGGGGGGGGGGGGGGGGGGGGGGGAACTAAAAGGATAAAATTTTAAAAATATAGACGGTTTTCCGCAAAGTTGGGGGTGTTACATGGCTCCGTCTCTCTGTTTGTCTCTGTTTGCCGCGTTAGACAAATTCCTTGTATCAGAATATGTTTTTTGCTGCTGGTAGTTTAATTTAATTTGCGAATTCAGATTCCCTCGACTTACTAAACATTCACTGCTCAAACTATGACGCATACTTGATAATAATTAACCATATATATTTAACTAAACTATATTTAACTGAACTACGACCGCATCCCTAGCCGGTCGACTACGTCTGAATTTTTACTTTTAAAAAAACTATATTTATTACACTAAGGTCTTCTCCCATTATAGTAGTAGAGATTATGACGTGCATCGCACGTGTAAATTATTAGTACTAATTAATACTAATATTCTGAATATGTCACTCTATGGTCAGTGTAGTCATTTTTTTTCTTATTCATCGTGCATGAGGAACTTACCTAGTACAATACAAATTATCTCCGCTGAATTCTATGGTCTAGTCCTAGCTCTCTCTCCCCTTCAAACAAGTTGGAATTCGTAAGTCATTCACAAGATGAAACTACGCATGCATGCAAGCTATAAATACTCCCAATAGCTAGCCTGCTTTCTTCCTCAAACTAAACAAAGATCGATCGAGATAAATAACCAAAGCTAATTTAAAATAATTACTTACAGTACTGTTTAAGTACATTCATTGAATAAAGAGGAAGGATGATGAGTTCTTATAATAAGAAGGTTGTCATTGTCGCACTGCTCATTTTTTCAGTTATGTGGGCTTTTAGTAGTTTGAAACCAGTTGGAGCAGCGAGGCTTTTGCAAGAAGAAGAGCAGAAGATGATGGTGAGGCATTTAGGGATCGAGACGTCGCTGCAGAAAGGACCAAGTGGGTCTCAAGGGGGAGGGAGTAATCCCTGCACCACCGGCCCGGTCAACGGTGGAGGGTCATGCCCTCCTACTCCTCCTTCCAACTAATTAAAGTTCCGAACTATAGCAGTAGTGTCTGATAAATTTATTGAATATATATATATATATATACTAGTATTGTGCACGTACTGTTCGTTATTCTTTTTTCTTTCTTTATTGGTGTAGTGTTAATTTTTTAATTATTTGCACCAACAAGGTGGAATTAATTAATGTTGTTGAATAATTGGGAAATAGTGAATAAAGTTTGATGCCATATTTGGGTTCAAATTGAAATTGGTATGCATGCATATCTACACTGGATTAACTCAGTTATATATTATAAGAAAATTGAACAGATCTAGTACTAATTTTCATATATCAGAGTTTTTGTTTTATATTTAAAGTTTTCAACTAAACTGAGCTCCCCAAATATATGTATAAATGAAGGGTTAAATTTGAAAAAAATCCCTTGAACTATCTTTATTATGCAGAAAATCTCATTAAACTATTTTTTGCACAGAAAATCCGACTCAAGTAGCTGCAAAAAATCCGCTCTGACGGTATGAGCTTACTTCTAAAGTTGAGTGAGATTTTTGAAAATAATGAAAAAGATACATGATGTTTTCTGAACCAACTTGTAAAGATAAAAGAGATTATCTAATACAAGCAGAAAAGTTAGATGTGGTTAATTTTTTGAAAAATATATTTTATGGTGATTTTTAATAACCATATTTAAGTGTGATTTTCTGAAGAAAAAAAATTCAGTAATATTTTCTGGCGTTCAAGGGGATTTTCAGAAATTTAGCCTAAACAAAGTAAAGCATTCACTTTTTTTTTTATTTTTTAAATTTGCTTTCTTCAACTAAAACGTTGGTTGATATGCATGACAGCATGAGGAACAACTTATCTGGTACGTACGTACGTACAGTGGTACGCTGAATTCAATAGTCAATCCTTTGTATTATTCAAACAAGGACCAAAGTTCCATAGCAAAAATGATACACACAGTTGTATCAATAAAATCTGAATTTTGTATCTCAGCGCGTAAAGACTATTAATCAAACAACAAATTAAGACAATGACTAAGTCAGCTTTGTAAAACTGTCTTTAATTAATGAGCTTCGAGCTTTGACTTTAGTGGGGAAAAATTAAGAAAAAGAAAGAAAGACAGAAAGAAAGAAATTAAGGTTTATGCTGCTTAGTTATACATTGAGGAGTGTAAAAAGTATATATATGCTGCTTAGTTATACACTTAGCATGTCAGAAACCTGTTAATATGTAATAGATATACTTAGATTAATTCAGTCATTCATGCATGCATGGTAACTAATTTCTAAGAATTTCAACTTTTCTCTTCCGGGCTCATGACCATGCCGATCGAACTTGGACTTGTACGATCCTTAAATTAATCATTTCATTGCAAGACATTGCTATATATTAAACCTACTGCATGCCACTAAAAGAACATGAACATTACA